>CM069406.1:25246121-25523621 GCA_035609135.1 Eleutherodactylus coqui
CAACGAAGGTCATTGCCGATTCTACGCATCGTGTAAGTTTCGGCACGAGTGCTCAGTGTGCGGAGGAGCACACTCCGCAGAACGGTGTTTTAGGCGACAGAGGACAGCAGCTACACCAGGGGTGCCCGGCGCAGGAACGAACCCCAGTGAACGTCAGGTACCTGGAGCGGTGGCTCGTCCGGTACCACAGGACGCAGGAGTCAAGACTAATTAGATCAGGCTTTTTAGAAGGTTTCCGGATACCGCACAACCCGACTTTTTCCCTTAGGCTCTGCGACAATCTAAAATCGGCTCGAGAAAACAAAGAGTTAGTGATGGAGAAGTTACTGAAGGAGGTGGAATTGGGTCGGATGGCGGGCCCATTTCGGGAACCCCCATTCGGGAACTTGCAGGTTTCACCTTTGGGGCTGGTCCCGAAGAGGGAACCGGGCAAGTTCCGGCTTATCCATCATCTATCTTTTCCGGTAGCTGGTGCGATGTTAGCCAAGGCAGGACATTGAATAAGCGTTCAGGTTGCTTCCGGTACACCCTGACTGTTTTCATCTGTTGGGGTGTAGATTGGAAGGTTGCTATTTTGTGGACATGTGTTTGCCGATGGGATGCTCTATTTCGTGCTATTATTTTGAGGTTTTCAGTTCATTTTTGGAATGGATACTTCGATTCGAGACGGGCATCCCTTCAGTTTTACACTATCTTGACGATTTTTTGTTCGTAGGGCCCCCCGAGTCAAGCGTATGCGGTTTTCTATTGGCATCTTTTCAGAGGCTGATGGAAAGAGCAGGCGTCCCCCTGTCCGCGGAGAAGACAGTAGGGCCAGTGACAGCTTTGGAGTTCTTAGGTATTGAGATCGATACTAAGGATATGGTGTTTCGGCTACCAGAAGAAAAGATTGCGCGGCTGCGGCAGAGGGTAGAGACCGTTAGTACATCACGGAAAGTTACACTGCATCAAATGCAGGTGCTGCTGGGCCTGCTAAATTTCGCGTGTCGGGTCATCCCCATGGGACGCGCCTTTTCGAGGCGATTGTCTTTGGCGACGAGAGGGGCAAGGGAGCCTCATCATTTTGTCAGGGTGACAAAGGAAATGAGGGCGGACCTGCACATATGGAAGGTTTTTCTCGAAACTTTCAATGGGCAGGTAATATGCCAAAGGGAAGAAGTCGACAGTGAGGAGCTGGGACTGGTATCAGATGCAGCCGGAGCCTGCGGTTTTGGTGTGATTTTTGGTAACAGGTGGTGCAACGCCTTGTGGCCGGAGGCCTGGGTCGAGAGAGGATGGACGAGAAACATAGCACTGTTGGAAATTTTTCCCATCATGGTCGCCATTGAACTATGGGGCCCGGTGTTGGCAAATAGAAGTATATGTTTTTGGTCGGATAACCAGACGGTGGTGAGAGCGGTAAATAAACAATCTTCAGCGTGCAAATTGGTGTTGGCGGCTTTACGCCATTTGATTTTGGTTTACAACATAACATAAAGTTCAAAGCGAACCATGTACCAGGACATTTAAATGACAAAGCTGACGCTCTTTCTCGATTCCAGATGTCGAAATTCAGGGAGCTTCACCCGACGGCGGACGTCGAGGGGGTATGTTGCCCTGCTTTCTTGTGGCAAATAATAGAAAGGAGCTCCTGAATCTGGTCCGTAAGTCGGTAGCCGAAGCCACATGGCGGCGTTATAATGCGATTTGGAAGCAGTGGTTTGAGGTCGCCGGGGGGGTTTTTCCGAATGCGGAGCAGGCTAGAGCGGTTACTTTAGACATATTGGCGAACCTGCGCGGGCGGGGAGCATCGGCGGATGCGGCGAGGAAACATGTTTCGGCAATAGCATTTTTGTTACGCCTACACGGGAGTCGCGACGTGACAAAGGATTTTGTTTTTACGCAAATACTGAAAGGTTGGAAGAAAGAGAAGTTTTCTCGGGATGGGAGACGTCCGATCACTTTCGAGCTGCTTTGCGCAATGATGAAGATAATGGGATCAGTATGTGCGAACGTAGAAGAAACGGCGCTTTTTAGAGCTGCATTTTCCTTGGCCTTTTTTGCGGCGTTGCGGTTGGGCGAATTAGTATCGACGAGTAAAAATAATCCGGGAGGTCTTCAATTTTCGAATGTTTCGCTCGGGGACGACGATATTAAAATTTGTATACGAAAATCGAAAACTGACGTATACGGAACGGGTGAATGGTTGCGGATTCGTGCGCTGGGGACAGAGTGGTGCCCAGTAAGGTTAGTTAGAGACGTTATGGTACGCCACAGCGGGGGCGGCCCGCTATTGGTGCACGCGACGGGATTTCCGGTAACAAGGTACCAGTTCACGGCGGTAATGCGGTCATGCCTTAAAAACCTGGGTTTTGCGCCAAACGAATTTGGGTCTCATTCGTTTAGAATTGGGGCGGCCACGTCGGCTTTTGTCTGCGGTTTGCGAAGTGAGGAAGTAAAAAGGGTGGGTAGATGGAAGTCGGAGGCATACCGGTCCTACGTAAGGCCGGATTTGAGGGTATTGTAAAAATGGTTATGAGTTTGATGTTGGGGACATTTCTTCCCCTGTTTTTCTTGATTTATTTTACAGGTTCAAATTGGACAGTGTGGGTGGTAGGACACTCCTACATATTTTGGGCCGAAAAGAGGGCTAGAGCAAGGCCGATGGGTCCCCATTTGGGACAAAAAGACGTATGCGTGCAATGGCACGGCATACGAGGTTTGAAATGGACCGGGCTGCTCCACGAGGTGCTGCAAATCAGCAGGCGGTCCCCAGATAGAGTGATTTTGGTAATCCACGCGGGTGGAAACGATCTGGGGAAAGTTAAAGTGGGAGAGTTGCTGACTAGAGATGAGCGAACGTGTTCTTCCGAGCTTGATATTCGTGCGAATATTAGCGTGTTCGGGATGTTCGTTATTCGTAACGAACACCATGCGGTGTTCTGGTTATTTTCACTTCCTTCCCTGAGACGTTAGCGCGCTTTTCTGGCCAATTGAAAGACAGGGAAGGCATTACAACTTCCCCCTGTGACGTTCAAGCCCTATACCACCCCCCTGCTGTGAGTGGCTGGGAAGATCAGGTGTCACCCGAACATAAAAGTCGGCCCCTCCCGCGGTTCGCCTCAGATGCGGTGTGAGTTAGATGAGGGACAGTGCTGTTTGTACCGGAGCTGCTGTAGGGAAAGAATTGGTAGTTAGTGTAGGCTTCAAGACCCCCCAAAGGTCCTTATTAGGGCCACTGATAGCTGTGTGTTGGCTGCTGTTAGCAGTGGCAAATTTTTTTTTCTCAAAATCGCCTCTGCAGACCGTTGCACCTGGCATTAGGGACAGAAGTGCTGCATAGGCAGGGAGAGTGTTAGGAGTGAGTGTAGCCTTCAAGAACCTCAACGGTCCTTTCTAGGGCCATATTTATCCGTGTGCAGTACTGTCCAGGCTGCTGTTAGCTGTGCTGCATTTTTTTTTGCTTCTCAAAATCGCCTCTGCAGACCATTGCACCCTCCATTGATACTGCAGGGAAAGAATTGTATAGGCAGGGCGACAACACAGTTGTTATTCATTGAATATACGCAGTGCTGCCTTTTGGTGCCAAAAAACTGAAAACAAATCTATTTGTCCAGCCTCTGTCCGTCCTAAGGGCTGTGGACACGTGTGAGCTGCGTGAACAACATTGCTAAATCAGACGCACCCAGCTACGCTTTACTGCTGGCTTCGCCATTTGCTTTCCTTAATTGGGAAAAAAATACCTGCTCTCCAAGAGTTATAATAACTCTGCTACCCTCACGTTCTGTGACAGATAAGCAGGGACACAGCACAGTTATTAAACTTCTCATGTTCATTGAATATACGCAGTGCTGCCTTTTGGTGGAAAAAAACTGAAAACAAATCTATTTGTCCAGCCTCTGTCCGTCCTAAGGGCGGTGGAGACGCGTGAGCTGCGTGAACAACATTGCTAAATCAGACGCAGCCAGCTACGCTTTACTGCTGGCTTCGCCATTTGCTTTCCTTAATTGGGAAAAAAATACCTGCTCTCCAAGAGTTATAATAACTCTGCTACCCTCACGTTCTGTGACACATAAGCAGGGACACAGCACAGTTATTAAACTTCTCATGTTCATTGAATATACGCAGTGCTGCCTTTTGGTGGAAAAAAACTGAAAACAAATCTATTTGTCCAGCCTCTGTCCGTCCTAAGGGCGGTGGACACGTGTGAGCTGCGTGAACAACATTGCTAAATCAGACGCAGCCAGCTACGCTTTACTGCTGGCTTCGCCATTTGCTTTCCTTAATTGGGAAAAAAATACCTGCTCTCCAAGAGTTATAATAACTCTGCTACCCTCACGTTCTGTGACACATAAGCAGGGACACAGCACAGTTATTAAACTTCTCATGTTCATTGAATATACGCAGTGCTGCCTTTTGGTGGAAAAAAACTGAAAACAAATCTATTTGTCCAGCCTCTGTCCGTCCTAAGGGCGGTGGACACGTGTGAGCTGCGTGAACAACATTGCTAAATCAGACGCACCCAGCTACGCTTTACTGCTGGCTTCGCCATTTGCTTTCCTTAATTGGGAAAAAAATACCTGCTCTCCAAGAGTTATAATAACTCTGCTACCTTCACGTTCTGTGACACATTAGCAGGGACACAGCACAGTTATTAAACTTAGATAATTCATTCACTAGAGGCAGTGGGGCCTTTCGTTTTCCAAAAAGGGCAAAAATTATATTTGGCCTGCAGTCTTGCGCCAATTTATTTCCTGCCTGTGAAATCAAATCACTGGTAATACAGCATGCTGAGGGGTAGGGGTAGGCCTAGAGGACGTGGACGCGGCCGAGGACGCGGAGGGCCAAGTCAGGGTGTGGGCACAGCCCGAGCTCCTGATCCCGGTGTGTCGCAGCCGACTGCTGCGCGATTAGGAGAGAGGCACATTTCTGGCGTCCCCACATTCATCGCCCAATTAATGGGTCCACGCGGGAGACGGTTATTAGAAAATGAGCAGTGTGAGCAGGTCCTGTCCTGGATGGCAGAAAGTGCTTCGAGCAACCTATCGTCTACCCGCAGTTCTGCGCCGTCCACTGCTGCCAATCCGAATCCTCTGTCTGCTGCTCCTCCTTCCTCCCAGCCTCCTCACTCCACTACAATAACACCTGCTCAGGAGCGGGAACACTCCCAGGAACTGTTCTCGGGCCCCTGCTTAGATTGGGCAGCAGCGGTTCCTCTCCCACCAGAGGAGTTTATCGTCACTGATGCCCAACCATTCGAAAGTTCCCGGGGTCCGAGGGAAGAGGCTGGGGACTTCCGCCAACTGTCTCAACAACTTTCTGTGGGTGAGGAGGACGATGACGATCAGACACAGTTGTCTTGCAGTGAGGTAGTAGTAAGTCCGAGGGAGCAGCGCACAGAGGATTCGGAGGAAGAGCAGCAGGACGATGAGGTGACTGACCCCACCTGGTGTGCAACGCTTACTCAGGAGGACAGGTCTTCAGAGGGGGAGTCAAGGGCATCAGCAGGGCAGGTTGCAAGAGGCAGTGCGGTGGCCAGGGGTAGAGGCAGGGCCAGACCGAATAATCCACCAAGTGTTTCCCAAAGCGCCCCCTCGCGCCATGCCACCCTGCAGAGGCCGAGGTGCTCTAAGGTCTGGCAGTTTTTCACAGAGACGCCTGATGACCGACGAACAGTGGTGTGCAACCTTTGTTGCGCAAAGCTCAGCCGGGGAGCCAACACCAACAGCCTCACCACCACCACCATGCGCAGACATATGATGGCCAAGCACCCCACAAGGTGGGACGAAGGCCGTTCACCGCCTCCGGTTTGCACCCCTGCCTCTCCCCCTGTGCCCCAACCAGCCACTAAGATGCAACCCCCCTCTCAGGACACAGGCACTACCGCCTCATGGCCTGCACCCACACCCTCATCTCCGCTGTCCTCGGCCCCATCCAGCAGTGTAGTTCAGCGCACCGTTCAGCCGTCGCTTGCGCAAGTGTTCGAGCGCAAGCGCAAGTACGCCGCCACGCACCCGCACGCTCAAACGTTAACCGTCCGCATAGCAAAATTCATCAGCCTTGAGATGCTGCCGTATAGGGTTGTGGAAACTGAGTCCTTCAAAAGTATCATGGAGGCGGCGGCCCCGCGCTACTCAGTTCCCAGTCGCCACTACTTTTCCCGATGTGCCGTCCCAGCCCTGCACGACCACGTCTCCCGCAACATTGTGCGCGCCCTCACCAACGCGGTTACTGCCACGGTCCACTTAACTACGGACACGTGGACAAGCACAGGCGGGCAGGGCCACTACATCTCCCTGACGACACATTGGGTGAATTTAGTGGAGGCTGGGACAGAGTCAGAGCCTGGGACCGCTCACGTCCTACCCACCCCCAGAATTGCGGGCCCCAGCTCGGTGCTGGTATCTGCGGAGGTGTATGCTTCCTCCACTAAAGCACCCTCCTCCTCCTCCTCCTCCTCTGTCTCGCAATCAAGATGTGTTAGCAGCAGCATGTCGCCAGCAGTCGGTGTCGCGCGGTGTGGCAGCACAGCGGTGGGCAAGCGTCAGCAGGCCGTGCTGAAACTACTCAGCTTAGGCGATAAGAGGCACACGGCCCACGAACTGCTGCAGGGTCTGACAGAGCAGACCGACCGCTGGCTTGCGCCGCTGAGCCTCCAACCGGGCATGGTCGTGTGTGACAACGGGCGTAACCTGGTGGCGGCTCTGCAGCTCGGCAGCCTCACGCACGTGCCATGCCTGGCCCACGTCTTTAATTTGGTGGTTCAGCGCTTTCTGAAAAGCTACCCACGCTTGTCAGACCTGCTCGTAAAGGCGCGCCGGCTCTGCGCACATTTCCGCAAGTCCCACACGGACGCTGCCACCCTGCGCACCCTGCAACATCACTTTAAGCTGCCAGTGCACCGACTGCTGTGCGACGTGCCCACACGGTGGAACTCTACGCTCCACATGTTGGCCAGGCTCTATGAACAACGTAGAGCTATAGTCGAATACCAACTCCAACATGGGCGGCGCAGTGGGAGTCAGCCTCCTCAATTCCTTTCAGAAGAGTGGGCCTGGTTGGCAGACATCTGCCATGTCCTTGGTAATTTTGAGGAGTCTACCCAGGTGGTGAGCGGCGATGCTACAATCATTAGCGTCACCATTCCTCTGCTATGCATCTTGAGAAATTCCCTGCAAACCATAAAGGCAGCTGCTTTGCGCTCGGAAACGGGGGCGGGGGAAGACAGTATGCCGCTGGATAGTCAGGGCACCCTCCTGTCTATTTCTCAGCGCGTACAGGAGGAGGAGGAGGAGCATGAGGAGGATGAGGAGGAGGGGGAAGAGACAGCTTGGCCCGCTGCTGACGGTACACCGGCTGATTGCCTGTCATCCTTTCAGCGTGGCCTGAGGAGGAGGAGGAGGAGGATCCTGATAGTGATCTTCCTAGTGAAGACAGCCATGTGTTGCGTACAGGTACCCTGGCACACATGGCTGACTTCATGTTAGGATGCCTTTCTCGTGACCCTCGCATTGCACGCATTCTGGCCACGACGGATTACTGGGTGTACACACTGCTCGATCCACGGTATAAGGAGAACCTGCCCACTCTGATTCCCGAAGAGGAAAGGGGTTCGAGAGTGATGCTATACCACAGGACCCTGGCGGACAAGCTGATGGTAAAATTCCCAGCCGACAGCGCTAGTGGCAGAAGGCGCAGTACCGAGGGCAAGGTAGCAGGGGATGTGCGTAGATCGAGCAGCATGTACATCCCAGGCAGTGCAACAGTCTTTAAGGGCCTGGCCAGCTTTATGGCTCCCCACCAAGACTGTGTCACCGCTCCCCAGTCACGGCTGAGTCGGCGGGAGCACTGTAAAAGGATGGTGAGGGAGTACGTAGCAGATCGCACGACCATCCTTGGTGACGCCTCTGCCCCCTACAACTACTGGGTGTCGAAGCTGGACATGTGGCCTGAACTAGCGCTGTATGCCCTGGAGGTGCTTGCTTGTCCTGCGGCTAGCGTCTTGTCGGAGAGGGTGTTTAGTGCGGCTGGGGGAATCATCACAGATAAGCGTAGCCGCTTGTCAACCGACAGTGCCGACAGGCTAACACTCATCAAGATGAACAAAGGCTGGATTTCCCCAGACTTCTGTTCTCCACCAGCGGACAGCAGCGATACGTAAGCAATACGTAGGCTGCACCCGCGGATGGAAGCTACGTTCTCTCTCACCATCCAAAACGGGGACATTTCTGCTTCATCAATCTGTGTCTAATATTCCTCCTCCTCCTCCTCCTGCTCCTCCTCCTGAAACCTCACGTAATCACGCTGAACGGGCAATTTTTCTTAGGGCCACAAGGCTCACTCAAATAATTTTTCAGAACAATTTTTATAAGTTTCAATGCGCTTAAAAGCATTGGAACTTTAACTTGAACCAATTTTTCGTTACACTGGGCTGCCTCCAGGCCTAGTTACCACTTAAGCCACATTAACCAAAGCGATTAATGGGTTTCACCTGCCCTCTTGGCTGGCCATGGCCAATTTTTGGGATGTACACTACCGTTCAAAAGTTTGGGGTCACATTGAAATGTCCTTATTTTTGAAGGTAAAGCACTGTACTTTTCAATGAAGATAACTTTAAACTAGTCCTAACTTTAAACAAATGCACTCTATACATTGCTAATGTGGTAAATGACTATTCTAGCTGCAAATGTCTGTTTTTTTGTGCAAAATCTACAAAGGTGAATAGAGGCCCATTTCCAGCAACTATCACTCCAGTGTTCTAATGGTACAATGTGTTTGCTCATTGGCTCAGAAGGCTAATTAATGATTAGAAAACCCTTGTGCAATCATGTTCACACATCTGAAAACAGTCTAGCTCGTTACAGAAGCTACAAAACTGACCTTCCTGTGAGCAGATTGAGTTTCTGGAGCATCACATTTGTGGGGTCAATTAAACGCTCAAAATGGCCAGAAAAAGAGAACTTTCATCTGAAACTCGACAGTCTATTCTTGTTCTTAGAAATGAAGGCTATTCCATGCGAGAAATTGCTAAGAAATTGAAGATTTCCTACAACGGTGTGTACTACTCCCTTCAGAGGACAGCACAAACAGGCTCTAACCAGAGTAGAAAAAGAAGTGGGAGGCCGCGTTGCACAACTAAGCAAGAAGATAAGCACATTAGAGTCTCTAGTTTGAGAAACAGACGCCTCACAGGTACCCAACTGGCATCTTCATTAAATAGTACCCGCAAAACACCAGTGTCAACATCTTTAGTGAAGAGGCGGCTGCGGGATTTTGGGCTTCAGGGCAGAGTGGCAAAGAAAAAGCCATATCTGAGACTGGCCAATAAAAGAAAAAGATTAAGATGGGCAAAAGAACACAGACATTGGACAGAGGAAGACTGGAAAAAAGTGTTGTGGACGGATGAATCCAAGTTTGAGGTGTTTGGATCACAAAGAAGAACGTTTGTGAGACGCAGAACAAATGAAAAGATGCTGGAAGAATGCCTGACGCCATCTGTTAAGCATGGTGGAGGTAATGTGATGGTCTGGGGTTGCTTTGGTGCTGGTAAGGTGGGAGATTTGTACAGGGTAAAAGGGATTCTGAATAAGGAAGGCTATCACTCCATTTTGCAACGCCATGCCATACCCAGTGGACAGCGCTTGATTGGAACCAATTTCATCCTACAACAGGACAATGACCCTAAACACACCTCCAAATTGTGCAAGAACTATTTACAGCAGAAGCAGGCAGCTGGTATTCTATCGGTAATGGAGTGGCCAGCGCAGTCACCAGATCTGAACCCCATTGAGCTGTTGTGGGAGCAGCTTGACCGTATGGTACGCCAGAAGTGCCCATCCAACCAATCCAACTTGTGGGAGATGCTTCTAGAAGCGTGGGGTGCAATTTCACAAGCTTACCTCAACAAATTAACAGCTAGAATGTCAAAGGTGTGCAATGCTGTAATTGCTGCAAAAGGAGGATTCTTTGACGAAAGCAAAGTTTGATGTAAAAACAATGTTATTTCAAATACAAATCATTATTTCTAACCTTGTCAATGTCTTGACTCTATTTTCTATTCATTTCACAAGGCATGGTGGTGAATAAGTGTGACTTTTCATGGAAAACACAAAATTGTTTGGGTGACCCCAAACTTTTGAACGGTAGTGTACATTAGTACTGTTGATACAGCAATTTTTGTGGGCCCTCGCCTACAGTGTAATCAAATTAATTTTTAGCCCACCTGCATTACAGCTGACGTTACCTCAGCTGTGTTGGGCAATGCAATGGGATATTTTTATGTACCGCCGGTGGGTTCCAGGGAGCCACCCATGCTGTAGGTGCACACGGAGTTTTTAATACATCTGTACACTTCTAAAGAACCCGTCTGACTGGGGCATGCAGTGTGGGCCGAAGCCCACCTGTATTACGCACGACATTACTACCTCAGCTGTGTTGGGCAATGCAATGGGATATTTCTATGTACCGCCGGTGGCTTCCTGGCACCCACCCAGGCAGTGGGTCCACAGGGACTTTAACCTACATGTGTCCACTTATAAAGAACCCCAGTCTGACTGGGGCATGCAGTGTGGGCCGAAACCCACCTGCATTAACCCTTTCCAGTCCACTGTGTGACCTGTGAAGACATTAGGGTTTAAGGCTGTACAGCTCCGTTGTTGGTAGACGTCCGTCGGGGTTCTCTTACTGTATATTGCCAGCCTCTCTGCTGTCGGAGCCTATCCTACGTGTCAGCTCATGCAGTACTGGCTTTAGCCAGCATATAGCGCCGTTGTATAACAGCAGAAAAAGAGTAAGCCCCCTAGGAAAACCATATACAAATTGGATTGGAAAGGGTTAAGCACAACATTACTACCTCAGCTGTGTTGGGCAATGCAATGGGATATTTCTATGTACCGCCGGTGGCTTCCTGGCACCCACCCATGCTGTAGGTGCACACGGAGTTTTTACTACATCTGTACACTTATAAAGAACCCCAGTCAGACTGGGGCATGCAGTGTGGGCCGAAGCCCACCTGCATTAAGCACGACATTACTACCTCAGCTGTGTTGGGCAATGCAATGGGATATTTCTGTGTACCGCCGGTGGGTTCCAGGGAGCCACCCATGCTGTGGGTCGACAGGGACTTCACAATAGGGAGTTGTACCTGCCTGTGTCTATGAATTAAAAAGCCCGGTCTGACTGGGGCATGCAGACACCTTGACAGAATGAATAGTGTGTGGCACATAGGTTCCCCATTGCTATGCCCACGGGTGCAGCTCCTGATGGCGGTGGCACAGGATTCTATTTCTCATTGCTTCTGTACAGCATTGTGGGCTATCGCTCCGCCACTTTTAAAGAGGGTCGCTGCCTAGCCGTGCCAACCTCTGCAGTGTGTGCCTGCGGTCCCTCGTCATGGCAGACGCAATTCTAAATAGACATGAGCGTGGTGTGGCATGAGGGCAGCTGAAGGCTGCCCAGGGACACTTTGGTGTGCGCTGTGGGGGGGGAGGGGGGGCGGTTGGGCAGCATGTAACCCAGGAGAAGTGGCAGTGGAGTGTCATGCAGGCAGTGATTGTGCTTTGTTGGAGGTAGTGTGGTGCTTAGCAAAGGTATGCCATGCTAATGAGGGCTTTTCAGAAGTAAAAGTTGTTGGGAGGGGGGGGGGCCCACTCTTGCCGGTATTGTGGCTTAATAGTGGGACCTGGGAACTTGAGATGCAGCCCAACATGTAGCCCCTCGCCTGCCCTATCCGTTTCTGTGTCGTTCCCATCACTTTGTTGAATTGCCCAGATTTTCACACATGAAAACCTTAGCGAGCTTCGGCGAAATACAAAAATGCTCTGGTCGCCCATTGACTTCAATGGGGTTCGTTGTTCGAAACGAACCCTCGAGCATCCCGGGAAGTTCGTTCCGAATAACGAACACCCGAACATTTTGGTGTTCGCTCATCTCTATTGCTGACGTTGATGAAGGAGGATTTATGCCGGTTTAAAAAGTTCTTCAACAAAGTTATTTTAGTCTGGTCAGATATTGTGGCCAGAAGGTTCTGGAGAGAAGCGAGGGATATGGAGGCTATAGAAAGAGCAAGGAAGAACGTGAATTTTAAGATGTCTAAATTTGTTCAGTCAATTGGGGGGGTGTCAGTTTGACACTGGGAGTTAGAAAAGAGAGAGATAGGTATGTTCAGGGGTGACGGTGTACACCTTAGCGATATTGGCACCGACACGTTTTTGTCAGGCTTGCAGGACAGGGTAGAGGAGGCGTTGTGGCTGGCATGTGGGGGGCGGAGTGCAGCATAGGGATATGCTGCATCCTTGGTGGCGGTAATATTTTTCCATGCCAGCAATGGATGGAAGGGCTGTACAGGCCCATCATGGGGCTTTCTTATGCCTGGTTGTTTTCACGTTTAAAAGTTTAAAATTTCATAAAGCAGTTTTAAGCGGCATGGAAGATGGGTATAAAGTGGAGTAAAAGAGAAAATTAAATAAAGCTGTGGCCTACCCACGTAAAACGCCAGCAGGTTGTTGTGTTTTTATTTCATAGATAGTGGGGAACTAAGGTGGGGAAGGGGAGTCCTCCCAGTCTGAGGAACAGCAAAGTGTCTAACGAAGCTGTGGGGGACTGGGAGGCGGGGCTAACAAGATGGAGAGGAAGGAAGCGACCAAGGGAAGGGTTAGAGGGATAGGAGAGAGAGAGGGAGGAAGAGGAGGAGTCAGTGCTCAGAAGGAGAAAGAAGAGAGAAGTCGCCCACCCACCCGCCCTTTAGGGAAAAGGGAGGTGAGATAGAGTTTATTATGGGGAAGTTAAGTTGATTAGGAAGTTGTCACAGCTTGAGGTTAGGCGGTAATATTTTTCCATGCCAGCAATGGATGGAAGGGCTGTACAGGCCCATTATGGGGCTTTCTTATGCCTGGTTGTTTTCACGTTTAAAAGTTTAAAATTTCATAAAGCAGTTTTAAGCGGCATGGAAGATGGGTATAAAGTGGAGTAAAAGAGAAAATTAAATAAAGCTGTGGCCTACCCACGTAAAACGCCAGCAGGTTGTTGTGTTTTTATTTCATAGATAGTGGGGAGCTAAGGTGGGGAAGAGGAGTCCTCCCAGTCCCGCAGGGGATACAGAGGAGGCATTTTTTCTTTATAGGGCTAGAGGGTGCTATGGGTTTTTGTGATCACAAAGGGTGAACTTTGGAAGTTCAAAGAAGGGGTACTTTTATTTTGTGTAATAGAGGGCACTGTCACTTTGTAAGGCCTTTGAGGGGGGCGCTGTTACTTTGTAAGATCATAGAGGGGGCACTATAACTTTGTAGGGCCTCTGAGGGGGTGATGTTACTTTGTAAGATCATAGAGGGGGCACTATAACTTTGTAGGGCCTCTGAGGGGACACTGTTATTTTGTAAGATCATAGAGGGGGCACTATAACTTTGCAGGGCCTCTGAGGGGGCATTGTTACTTTGTAAGATCATAGAGGGGGCACTATAACTTATATGGCCTCTGAGGGGGCATTGTTATTTTGTAAGATCATAGAGGGGGCACTATAACTTTGTAGGGCTTCTGAGGGGGCATTGTTACTTTGTAAGATCATAGAGGGGGCACTATAACTTTGTAGGGCCTCTGAGGGGGCATTGTTACTTTGTAAGATCATAGAGGGGGCACTATAACTTTGTAGGGCCTCTGAGGGGACACTGTTACTTTGTAAGATCATAGAGGGGGCACTATAACTTTGTAGGGCCTCTGAGGGGACACTGTTGTTTTGTAAGATCATAGAGGGGGCACTATAACTTTGTAGGGCCTCTGAGGGGACACTGTTACTTTGTAAGATCATAGAGGGGGCACTATAACTTTGTAGGGCCTCTGAGGGGGCATTATTACCTTGTGAGATCAAAGAGGAGGCACTATTACTTTGTAGGGCCTCTGAGGGGGCACTGTTATTTTGTAAGATCACAGAGGGGGCACTATAACTTTGTAGGGCCTCTGAGGGGGCATTGTTACTTTGTGAGATCACAGAGGAGGCACTATAACTTTGCAGGGCTTCTGAGGGGGCACTGCTACCTTGAAAGATAACGGAGCTAGCACTGTTACTTTTCTAGAAGAAGGGTCACTTTTAAATTTGAGAGGTATAGAGTGTGCATTATAGCAGTAGTTTGTGGGGCCACAGCAAAGACACTTTTACTATTGGGGTACTGAGAGGGGCCTTGGGGATAACAGCAGAATAGGGAGAAAAGGGATATCACCAATCAGAGAATATGATACCTGTGATCACTGGTGGTAATTGCACTGTGATCAATCACTATACAGAACTAGAATATGACTATTATTTATTGACTGCATTATTTAAAGGTATCGTAAAGCTGAGCAGCCATATCTGAGACTGTCATGCCATAAAAGTTGTTTTATAGATATACTGCTTATAATATATATATAATAATTTTATTCTTTTTTTTTTGTTTAATTTTTTTGCCCTTTTGGTTCTTTTTTTAGTCAGGGGACCCAATTCTGAGTCCTGCTCTGGGGCCCCTGATTTCTGTTTACATTCTTCACTGCAAGTGGCCACATATTTCCTCTGCTGCACCTGCAGGAAAAATATTGCATTACATGGTACCCAATCAAATGAATAAGAGACCACAACAGCCAGAATAGAAGACCCTTTTTTCTAAGACTGGCCAGATACTTGTGATATTTCTTTACCATCATGACAGATTTCGACCACTTATTGCCAATGGGATCTTTAGTGTATGCTCAGCTCAGAATGCCAGAAGGGAATCCAAAACAGGGTTTTATGATGTTCACAAAGGTAGTGTTCGAAGTGTCTTTGAGTGCAAGGAGTATGTGGGTTACTGTTGGATAAAGAATTCAGGTTCTAAGATATAATGCAAATAGGGGTAGACGGAGAAGAGTTAGATTAGCAAATGTGATAAGCCAACCTAAAGAGATGCATTTTAGGCCTTTCTCAAAACTGAGGATCTTGGAAGTTAACTAGATTGTCTGGGGTAATACAGAGGAAGGTTTTGGAGATTGAACTGGGAGGTTTAGATTATAGAGGCTGTTAGTTTTAAACCATTGACAGAATGGAGAGCATGGGTAGGGTGGTAGACAAAGAAGAGGGAGGAGATGTAGGGTGGTGCAGCACTGTGGAGAGCTCTATGGAGGAGAGTGAGGAGTATAAATGCATAGAGGACAGACAGCCAGTGCAGTGACTGGTGGAGGCATTAGTGTAGGGCAGAAAGTTGAGTCTGGCTGCTGCATTCAGGATAGATCGGAGAGGAAAGAGTTAGTGAGGAGATGATTAGCAATGGATTTCACAAATCAAAACATAAATAAATGAGGGCAAAAATAAGAGTTTTAGCTATCTCCAGGGTAAAAGGTGCTTTACACAGGCAAATAGAAGCCCGAATAATCGCTCAAATTAGCGATTTCAGGCAGCTGTTGGCCCATGTGTATATGAAAATTCACTCAGTTGTCACGAAGCGGTGTCTCGCTCAGTGTAAACAGGAGGCGCTCAATCTCAAAGGACTCCTGTTTACTGTGAATGGAGACGGCGGGCCAAAATGACCCCAACCAGCTCCGCCTACATTCACTTGAAGAACTATCAATCCTGTGTAAAGGTACCTTAAAAAAGGACAGATTGTGGAGAAGTTTGGAGGTGCAGGGATTGACTCGGAAGTGAAGGAAACATTCGAGTCTAACATAACCTGAACACAGCGAGCGTGCTGCCTAGAAGTTATATAGTACAACAGACTGAAATGGAAATACCAGCCTTGTGAGACAGCTGGTATAAATTTACTCCCGGGAACAAGCTACTAGAAGAAGAAGAGGTGAAAAGGACGAATGGCTGACATAGGATAAAAAGTCCTCAGAACAGAAAAGTTTAGATTTTTGACCATAGATGTCCCTTAACTTTTCATATATAATCACAACTTATAATATAAAATAACATGACTGTATTTTTGTCCTTTGGGTGACACGGTTCACTTTATTTTCCCGAAGAACGAAGAGAAAGAGTGTGATAAGACAGCTGGAGTCTGTCATGTTTGTTTGAAGCGTGATTGTACTCACCAAATATACATATGTTAGTGGTGGAGCCGAGCTCGGGGATGACGGCTCCGCAGCTCGCTATACATACAGGAATACTGGAGTCAGTGCAGCTGTAGAAAAGGCATGAAGTCATTTCAAACACTGTGTACCTCGGGGTAATCTGGGAGTGCAGGGATTTGTCATTTCAATGAAGACTTCAAGAAGTGTTTTCAAAGCATCAATTAAGAAGAGTCATGCTAAAAGATGATCAAAACTTTTAATACAGGCTGGGACTTTCATAGAAAAAGATGTAGAATAAATGATCTTAACCCCTTCCCATCGCAGGCACTTTTTGTTTTTCTTCCCCCATTGTTATGGTTTCATTCCCGCATTCCAACTGCCATAACTTTTGCATCTTCCCGTCAGCCCGCCGTATGAGGGCTGGATTCTTGCATAATTTACCATACAAAGCACCTCATGGGAGGGAGAGCTAAAAATCTCCTTATCCTCAGAGGACACAAAACTTATTTTGAAACTGGCCTTTGGCCTCTCGCCGTGCGTATTATTACAAGAATGCCAATATAAAGCCCTCGTCAGATGGTACAGAACACCGCAGTGGCTGTTCGTACATAAGGTAGCCACTCACGATAGATGTTGGCGATGTGAAGCCGAAGCCGGCTCATACCGACATATATGGTGGGACTGCCCGACCATCGCCCCATTCTGGAGAGAGATTGAACACTCTATAAAAAACATCAGGACTAACTTTCAACTGTCACCGGAGATAATCTTTTTGTGGAAACCATCATCCCACTTTCACCCCCTAAAAGATAAAACTGATCGCCCTACTCATAGACACGGCGAAAGCACTTATCCGGGCCATGTGGTTGCAAAAAATACCCCCCACGGCAGCCCAATGGAAAGAAAAGGTCGATATGATTTATAATCTGGAGGAACTCACTAGTTGGAAGAGGAATACCCATGAGAAAGTCATTAAGGACTGGGAGTTGTGGAAGCGCATTACCTAAGCCCTGAGAATTAGCAACCCACCTCAGTGGGAAGAGACCTGTCCCCCCCCCCCCCCCCCCCGGGGCTTCTGGAAGGAGCAACTCCCCCCCCCCCTGCCCTATAAAGGGCTTCCAGGCCAGAGTCGAGGGTTTCTCGCCCTGCCGTATCGGAGTGGAGTACCCCGGACGTTGAGGGACATTGAGAGGGAGAGACGCCCATGAGGAACTATCAATGTAGGCAACAGAAATAACAGATCCCGGAGACACCTGGAGATGGAGTTCGGAGTTTACAAGAACCTTCCATTGAGAGGTAAATCTGGAGGTACCACTACTACCCCCACCCCCCCAGCCCTACCCCTCCGACCCTACCCCCGTACCCCGTGTTATATGTTTCATGTATGATGACTAGCCGCACGTTAGGCAATGGTATTTAGAAAGAACCGAGAGACCCTGCGGATAACAGACTTAAAATAAACACTGTCTTTAAAATGTACTGTACAAGACCCGCAAATGTCTAGGGTCCAGTTATTGCTATTGTTTTGAAAAAATCTTTGAATAAAGAATTGATACAAAAAAAAAAATTTACCATACAATGTATATAAAAACTTCAAAAATGTAAATGGAGTGAAACTGAAAAAAAAAATTCAATTCTGCCGTTGGTTTCTGAGTTTACTTTTTATGGTGCCGACTGAGTGGTAAAAATAAGATGTTCACTTCAATCTGTGGGTCAGTACACATACAACAATTCCAAATTTATGTAGATTTTTCACGTTTTAGTACTTTTAAGAAAAAAACACATTTTTAGAAATAATGTTATTTGTGACTCTGTATTCTGAGAGCCATAACTTTGTTATATTTCTATTGTTGGAGAAGTGGCAGGGTTCTATTTTGTGGGGTGAGCTGTACATTTTTTTTATATCAGGTTGGGGTACATACAACTTTATGTTCTTTTTTTATGGTATTAAATTGTTTTACTTTTTCTTTAACCCTTTCCAATCCGATTTGTTTCCTGGTTTTCCTAGGGGGCTTACTCTTTTTCTGCCGTTATACAATGGCGCTATATGCTGGCTAAAGCCAGTACTGCATGAGGTGTCACGTTGGATAGGCTCCGACAGCACAGAGGCTGGCAATATACAGTAAGAGAACCCTGACGGACTTCTTCCAACATCTGAGCTGTACAGCCTTAAATCATAATGTCTTCAGAGGTCAGACAGTGGATTGGAAAGGGTTAAACCCACAAGGTGACTTAGCCATGTTATCGCTTGATCACTTGTACTGTACACTGCAATACTTTAGCAGTGCATTGGGCCTATGCTTTCATGCTAGTATAACTTTCCAAAGTGGGTGGAAAGGCAGTGATCGCTTGGCAGAGGAGTCCATCTGTCCAACCACTTGGATGCTGCAATTAACATTGACTGCAGCCTCTAAGGGGTAGCGTGGCCTAGATGGGGATATTTTCACTTTCATCTGCTGCAGCTCACTCTATTGTCACAGGGATCAGTATTGTGACACAGATGTAGGATGCGATGCTGCAGATGAAGTTACAAAAGAATGAAATATTTATTCGCAAAACCAAAAAAAAAGGGTAATATTAAATAAGAAGCGTGTTGACTTTTATCATAGATTTCCTATCACTAGCTACAGCTGGGATCAATAATACTGCACAATAAGACAAAATATCAGCAAACAGTATCAATAACACAGACCGAGGATCAGTTCTGTGGAATAGAAATACACCTTGTGTAACGTAATGCACAGTTCATAGTTTATAGATTAACATTTCATGTCTCGCGATGCATTGAATCAGGAACGCAATTTTAACAGACTCCAATAACTGAATCTCTGAGCTCCCAGGCTTGACTCCTATTACTGTAATTAACCCCTTAAAGGGGTTGTCCCGCGCCGAAACGGGTTTTTTTTTTTTTCAACCCCCCCCCCGTTCGGCGCGAGACAACCCCGATGCAGGGAGGTAAAGAAAGCTCACCGGAGCGCTTACCTTAATCCCCGCGCTCCGGTGACTTCTCTACTCACCGCTGAAGATGGCCTCTTCCTCCGTGGACCGCAGCTCTTCTGTGCGGTCCACTGCCGATTCCAGCCTCCTGATTGGCTGGAATCGGCACGTGACGGGGCGGAGCTACACGGAGCTACACGGAGCCCCATAGAAGACTGCAGAAGACCCGGACTGCGCAAGCGCGGCTAATTTGGCCATCGGAGGCCAAAAATTAGTCGGCTCCATGGAGACGAGGACGCCAGCAACGGAGCAGGTAAGTATAAAACTTTTTATAACTTCTGTATGGCTCATAATTAATGCACAATGTATATTACAAAGTGCATTATTATGGCCATACAGAAGTGTATAGACCCACTTGCTGCCTCGGGACATCTCCTTTAACGACGGCCCCATCGGGAAACTACGTCCTCAGAAAGTGGGCCTTAATCCTAGAGGACGTAGTTTTATGCATCCTCTTTGGATTGATGCCCACTGGCCTGAGGACGTGACAGCTCCATGCTGTCGGTGCCCGCAGGTAGCCGACAGCATGGAGCTGTCATCCCAGGATGCGGGCAGTCCCCCCGGGAATTGCGATCGGCGCTATAAAATGAATAGCGCCGATCGCAAAAAAGTAAATAAAAAAGTGTAAAAAAGTAGTAATTCAGCTGCTATGATGGATCGGATCCATCACGGCAGCTGAAAATACTCACACGGCTTGTCGGCGGTGTCCCCCGGAGATCTGGTCCTCCCGGACCCGCCGGCGGCCTTCTGCGCATGCGCGCCTGACGATGACGTCACGCGCACGCGCAGAAGCCCGGGTGTCCCCGGCAAATTTAAAATCTCCTGGCTCCCGGCTCCTGAAGGTAGCCGGGAACCAGGAGGTGTTACCGGGGACCACTGTGAGCGGTCCCCGGGCCCGCGATCACCGCTATCCATTGCGATAGCGGTGATCGCGAAAAAGTTTAAAAAGTAAAACAAAAGTAAAGTTTCACCTCCCCTCATGGATCGGATCCATGAGGGGAGGTGAAGATACTCACCCCCGGTCCTCTGCGATGTCCCGATGTCCCGGGACCCGAAATCCCCGTCTGCGCATGCGCGCCCGATGATTGACATCGGGCGCGTGCACAGAGGGGCTCGAGCCCCGGGAAATTCAAAATTGCTCTGCTCCTGGCTGCCATGTGTAGCCAAGAGCAGAGGGATGTCACCAGGGACATGATCACTGTCATCCAATGGATGACAGTGATCATGTAAAGTAAAAAAAAGTGCAAAAAGTAAAAAAAAAAAAATAAAAAAAGGGGTAAAAGGTAAAAAAAAAAAAAAGTGCAAAAAGTAAAAAAAAAGTTTTAAAAAGTTAAAAAAAGCTTGCGTTTCATCTCCCCCCACGGATCATATCCGTGAGGGAGGATGAAATGACGTACCTAAGGCCTGCGGATTTATCCGCGGACCTCACCCCAGCTTCTGCGCACGTGCCCGTCACCAATGTGGCAGGCGCATGCGCAAAAGCCGTGGTTTTTTAAAATCTCCCTGCTCCTGGCTACAAAACTTAGCCGAGAGCCTGGATATTTCACGGAGGGCCGCGGTGAGCGGCTCCTGATCACGTGTTCACCGTTATCCAAAGAATAATGGCGATCACGTAAAAGTTAAAAAAAGGTGACGCTTCATCTCCCCTCACTGATGCGATCGGTGAGAGGAGATAAAAATTTTTAACGGAGGCCTCCATATTTGCACCCCGACGCAATCTTCTTCCGTGAACTTTCCCGTATTCTGCGCATGCGACCGCTGGCAAAACACCGGACACATGTGCAGGAGTCGGGGAGCCCAGGAAACTTAATATCTCCTTGCTCTCGGCGACCAACGGTCACCGAGAGCCTGGAGCAGTGACCGGTGGCCTCGTTGAGCGGTTCCCGGTCACGTGAAAAAATGGTAGCGATCTACCTTTGGCCGGTCTCACATGACCGGATAGGAATTACGGATTCCGCATGCGTTTGATTAGCGGTATTACGCAGATCAATCGCATTGGATTACACAATTCCGCTCACATTAGCGGGTTGGAATTGCGTAATCCACTCGCAGAAAAGAGAACGCAGCAGGTTCTATTTTACCGCGGATATCCGCAACATAGAGCCCATTGTGCTCCATGGTCGCGGATATACCGGCAGCCCATACGCAACTACGTTGTATACGGGCTGCGGGTACCAGCGTCATCGCTAAGCGACGGTGCGGGAAATACAAACAACAACAAAAAAAGTGTACTGCGCATGACCGCCCGTGTAAGTAGGCAGTTATGCGCAGTACATTACGCGGCCGTACGCAGGGTCACAGCCGGGCTCACAGCCGGGATCCACCTACGGCTGTGTGAGCCCGGCGTTATTCAGACCGCTACCTGTAATACGCAATTTACAAGAAGCCCCGGGAACGCTCGCCTTCCTGCAGTTCCAGGAGCAGCTTGTTGAGCGCCTTCTGTGTGAGACCGCCGCACCTCATCAAGCTTACGGAGACTCACAGAGCGCCACTTTTTACACCCCATCCCCGCCACTGAGGTCAAAAAACGACTCCCAAAAAGCATGAGAGGAGGGGGGATACCCGGTTTTATTGCCCCATGTGCCCATCCCAACCAGCCTCCATAATTACCCGTCTTTGGAAATACTACACAGTTCACATTATTACTTTTATCTAAGATTTGGGGAACACCGAAAAGGGCATGGAGGGGGAGGGGGGGGATTTTAGGGAGTCAATTTTTATTCCGCACAAATGAGCAATGGGGCCTGGAATGTATTCAGTTATGCCCTGCAATCCAACGGGTGTTCCCTCCATTACAGGCCTTGCCATGTTTCCTGTAAGTGAATTAGGGCCACAATTGGTATGTTTTTGAACACGGGACAAACAGGGGTATCCGTTTTGGGGTGAACGTCTTCATTCCTATGTAAACTGTACAAAAAAAAAAGTTTTTAAATTGACAAAATTGCCAAAAAAATGAAAATTGTAATTTTTTTCTTCTGCTTTGCTGAAATTTATTCAAATACTGTGTGGTCAAAATACGCAGTACACCCCTAGATGAATTCATTAAGGGGTCTAGTTTTTAAAATGGGGATATTTGTGGGGGTCTTTATAGTTTTGGACGCTCAATGACTCTATAAGTGGGCAATGGGGCCTGGAATTTATTCCGTTGTACCCTAAAATCCAACGGGTGCTCCTTCCATTATAGGCCTAGCCATGCGTCCTTTAAGTAGATTAGGGCCACAAGGGGTATGGTTCTGAACACGGGACAAACAGGGGTATCCATTTTGGGGTGAAAGTCTTCATCCCTATGTGTGCTGTACAAAAAAAACAGTTTTTAAATTGATACAACTGCCAACAAAATGAAAATTGTAATTTTTTTCCTACTGCTTTGCTTAGATTTATTCAAAAATTGTAGGGTAAAAATACACAGTACACCCCTAGATAAATTCGTTAGGGGGTCTAGTTTTCAAAATGGGATCATTTGTGGGCGTTCTCTGTCGTTTTGGCCGCTCAAGGGCTCTACAAGTGTGCAATGGGGTCTAAATCACCTTCATGCTAAATTTCTGTTCTGAAAGCCACCGACTACTCCTTTCATTTTGGGCCCCGTTGTGCATCCAGACAAAAGATTAGGGCCACAATGGGTATGTCTCTGAACACGGGACAAACAGGGGTATCCACTTTGGGGTGCAAGTCTTCATTCATGTGTGTGCTGTACCAAAAAAGCAGTTTTTAAAACGACAGAATTGCCAAAAAAACGAAAATCACAATTTTTTCCTTTTGCTTTGCTTCAATTCATTCAAAAACTGTGGGCTCAAAATGGGCAGTACACCCCTAGATAAATTCATTAAGGGGTCTAGTTTTCAAAATGGGGTCATTTGTGGGGGTTCTCTTTGATTTTGGCCGCTCAAGAGCTCTACAAAAGTGCTATGGGCCTAAAACTCCTTCAAGGAAAATCTATGTTCTTAAAGCCACCGACTACTCCTTTCGTTTTGGGCCCCATTGTGCATCCAGACATAAGATTAGGGCCACAATGGGTATGTCTCTGAACACGGGAGAAACAGGGGTATCCATTTTGGGATGAAAGGCTTCATTCATGCGTGTGCTGTACAAAAAAAGCTGTTTTTAAAATGACAGAATTGACAAAAAAATGAAAATCACAATTTTTTCCTTTTGCTTGGCTTGAATTCATTCAAAAACTGTGGGGTCAAAATGGTCAGTACACCCCTATATAAATTCGTTAAGGGGTCTAGTTTTCAAAATTGGGTCACTTGTGGGGGTTCTCTTTGGTTTTGGCCACTCAAGAGCTCTACAAAAGTGCTATGGGGCCTAAAACGCCTTCAAGCAAAATTTATGTTCTGAAAGACACCGACTACTCCTTTCATTTTGGCTCCCGTTATGCATCCAGACATAAGATTAGGGCCACAATGGGTATGTTTCTGAACACGGAAGAAACGGGGGTATCCATTTTGGTGTGTAAATCCTCATTTTCATGGGCTCTATAGGAAAAAAATATGTCTTTAAAATGACATATTTGCAAAAATATGAAATTTTATTTTTTGTCCCCTAAATTGAACTAATTCCTGAAAAGAACTGGTGGGGTCAAAATACTCATGACACCCCTCAGTGAATACACTAAGGGGTGTAGTTTTTTAAATGGGGTCATTTGTGGGTGTATCTATTATTCTGACACTTATGAGCCTCTGCAAACTTGGCTTGGTGCAGGAAAACAAAGTGCTCCTCAAAATGCTGAAAAGTAATGTTAAATTTGTACGTCCTCTAAATGGTTAAAAAAAAACACAAAAGTTTTTCAAGTGTGCATTCAGAATAAAGTAAACAGATGGAAATACATATCTTATCAAAATTTTGTACAGTATGTTTGGACATATTTGAGATATTACGGTTGAAAATGTGAAAAAATGACAATTTTTTCAAAATTTTTCCAATATTGGTACTTTTAATAAATAGACACAAATTATATCGGTCTCTTTTTACAATCTAAATGAAGTACAACATGTGGCGAAAAAACAATGTCAGAATCACTTGGATATGTAAAGCCTTTACGGAGTTATGCTACGTTGAACGACGCATGTCAGATTTCCAAAATTTGGCTCCGTCACTAAGGCGCAAACAGGCTTCGTCACTAAGGGGTTAAAGGGACCTGGCCAGCAGGCTTTTCCTACGCAGCCCAAGTTATGCATGTAATAGTGCTGATAATGGGATTACCATATTGCTGTATACGGTTATCTGTGCCGATACCTTTACAATCCTCTTTTGAAGTTTTCCCACGCTGTATTAAAATTAGGCAAAAAGGAATAGATTTTCCCTGCACAGCCGCACCAGGCCACCCCCATTCCCCCCAGCATAATAATTTTCTATCCTCTAATGAAACCCCGTGCAGACGCTGTGCCAAAGGATGCCCGTGCTTGCGTGCCAACGTCCACCTTCACTTGACTTCACCTAATGTGCTGAATGCATATGTGCTCTCTCGGCCATTACTCACAGGTAACCCGACATCAGACGCTGACCGTCCCCTAAGCTCCATGCGCATGCACCTAAATGGATGGACAGCGTCTGGTGGCAGGTGACCCTGCAAGTGGCCGTGAAAGTGCATGCGCCTTTGGTTCAGTAGCTAGACAGCGTCTGATGTCAGAATACCCTGCAAGTAATGGCCGAGAATGCGCATGCACATTTAGTACATGAAGTAAGTGCAGGTAAAGGTGGATATTGGCACACAAGCTCCAGCACAACACCTGCGCCGTATTTCCTCAAAGGGTAGAAAATTAATATGCCTGTCCATCAGAATCCCTGCGTGGTTCAGGTAGCCGGCTGAAGGTTGACTCAGCCTTCCATCCTTCCGAGGTCGGTAAAACGAGTACCCAGCTTGCTGGGGGGTTAAGATGACTGGGGAAGACAACGGGAAAAACAGTCTGCCAAGAAAACATCACAATGTGCCATCAACCTAGGAGTCAGTCACGACTCGGTGATTGACCCAATGGACTTTACCTGCCTTTGCCCGTCAAAATCGTAGAGCGTGCCTGGCGTGTCAGTGCAGAGAAAATCTGACTCTTTTCTCCTACTTTTAATACAGCGTGGGAAAACTTCAAAGGAGAATTGTAAAGATACCGGGACCGGTATAACAACAGCATATGGCGATATGGCAATCTCATTATCAGCACTATTACATGCATAGCTTAGAATTCTCCCAGGTATGTAAAATTGTAATAAATAGTCTGATCACGCCCTAATGTCTCTTTACTGATCTGCAGCAGGCCTGCTGGCCAATGCCATGTCCCCAGTGGTATGCACATACAGCGTCCGAGGTGTGGGCCCACAGCCGAGGAGATGGGGAGAATATATATAAGGGCCTTGTCACGGTGGCACTACCATCTCCTCCCCTGTGGGTTGTGCGGGACTCGTCCAAGCCACTGCTGGGAGAGGTCACAGGGAACAGTACTCGGAGGTTACCCTAGTCTTCTTGCCACCCGTGATGCCACACAGGGATAAACTTTATGGACAAACCAGGAACGGTTGGTACTGTCTGCTTACTGTAACTTGGCACAGATACAGCAGGAGAAGGTGGTGTGACAGGGAGGATACACGGGGCAATCCGAACTATCCATAGTCGAGTTATCTCTGTGATCCCGCTCCCCGTGACTCTCTTTCTTCTGCTCTCTTCAACTCTCTACCACTACACTCTTACGCTTATTGTGCCAGAACATGGCAAAGAATTCCTCTTCTTACCCGGTACTTAGTGGTAGCACCGGTACATCCCAGATGGAGTAATCCCGGGCTGCACATCAGGGAATCGCTCAGCTTTTTCCAAACCTAGACACACAAGCCGATAGGGCAGAGGCTGTGTGTGGGCAGACTCTCACAAACTCCTATTCTCACGCTCACTCTTGCAAGTAACCTCCTAGACTAGACTGGACTCTCCTTGCATCTGCCTTGCAAACACATATAAATAACGAGGTCACATGACACACAAGACAAGATACATTTCTCAGACATAACCCAGACATTAACCCATTCAGTGATGCGGAGGTGCAATACACATCAAATGCATACACATAGAAGACACTGAGAACATCATCGCACAAGACAAACACATTCAACTTTATGGAGGGGCCCCACTAACTCTGGGCCATTACACCCACTTACAGTCAATTTGAAGCTGGCCTCACTTCTGTTGTGTGGTAGTGTGAATGAAATTTTGTTTGGTTCATGGAAATTGGTTCATTCTGATGATCCCTTCAAGGTGTTCAGAAAGGATACCATGCCCCGTCCATGAACCATGAAACACTTAGTAATCTTGTACTTTCCCAGAATGTGGAGACACAATTAATTTGCCAATTTATCTCAGAAATGGTATCAGGATGCAGCTAGAATTACTGAGTGTGGAGGGGTTATCCTTTAATTGTTCTGTTTTCATGACTTTTGCAAATTCCAATGTGTTTACGCCAAAAATGATATCTTAGCTTGAGAAAATCATCTTGTAGCCAAAAATGTATATAACCATATATTTTGCATATGTGACATTTGTATAATCCTTCCAATAAAATTACGGTGTTGGGTGGCTGGAACCCAGAACCCCATTACCATTAACTGGATTCAGATCTTGTCTGAGTTTTTGGTTAACGGCTAAGTCACTTGTGACTCTTACTAACAATTTTACCTGATCTAGGTGTACTTCTTTAAAAATTCTTCAACAGTAGTATTGACTTTGACTGACTCTAGCTAATCTGGAGTCAGAAGCATTCTTCAAGAAATCTGGATTGTTGTCCAGTCATCCTCCTGGTTTTGAACTGCCGCATTGACTCTCCCTTCTGCAGACCGTGGTATCCTCTATAGTAAGGTTACCAGATTTTCCAAGGGTCAAAGCGGGACAGAGGGGTGTGGTCAATGGGTGGGGCTTATCACGACTTATGATTTTACCTCCATTGTTATAAAAAGTGCAGGCCATTTCAAAAAAGCCAGGGAGCAATTTCCGCATCCAAAAACAACCAGTCAAAATCTGTACCATTGGTGCGGATTTTAACTGGAAATCAGCCGTGTTTCCGCAGCTGATTTCACACTATACGACGCTCTCCCTCACCTCCTCTGTAGGTTTACTGCTGTCAGCCCTCCCCGACTTCCACTTCACAGCAACCTGTAGTGGCCTCACCTGGCCAGCATCACCTGACCAGCACCACTGCACCTGACCAGGTCGCTGGGAACTGGTACAAACTTTGACTTTTTTTGGATGCAGAAATGCTGTGGAATTTGCAGGGGAAATTTCTGCTGCAGACATTGTGCAGCATTTCCGCCACGTGTAAACATATGCTAAGTCAGCTAGAGGTATGCTGTCAGGTGCAGAGTGGAGCCAGTAATAATAGTGTCCCCCACAGTGTCCCTAGTAGTAATAATGTCCCCTGTATCAGCCCGAGTATTAATAGTGTCCCCTATATTGACCCCAGTAGTAATAGTCCCTAGTAATAAGTGTCCCCCAGTAATAATAGTGTCCCCCATAGTGGCCCTCAGTAAAAATAGTGACCCCCACAGTGACCCTCAGTAGTAATAGTCACCCCCAGAGTGGCCCTCAGTAGTAATGGTGACCCCCACAGTAGACTCTGTAGTAATAGTGACTCCCATAGTGGACTGTGTAGTAACAGTGTCCCCCACAGTGGCCTCAGTAGTAATAGTGATCCCCACTATAGCCTCAGTGCTAATACTATTACTATTGGGGCTGATATAGGGGATGCTATAATAGTGTTCCCTATATCAACCCCCAGTAGTAGCAGTGACCCGCAGAGTAATTCCAGTACTAATAGTACCCCCCCCCCCCCCCCCGAGACCCAAATACTTACCCTCCTCCTTGTCTCCGAGTCCTGCTGTTTCTCTTCTCAGTGCTGCTGCAGGTGGAAGTGGGTGCAGTGCCTCCTTCTCTGACCTCTTCTCCTGTAGAACTAAAGAGAAGGGGTTAGGGGAGGAGGGAAGGAAGATCCCGGATGCACACACTGCCATCAGTGTGTGCATGCGGCTGCGGTGCCGCAAAGTAATTACCAGCTAGGAAGCTGCGGCACCCCTGCTGGTAATCACTTTCTTGGTGACCAGATATCCCAAAGCGAGACAAATATCCTGAAATTGGGACAAATGGCTGTCCCGCTGGGGTCCTGGCGGAAAGTGGGACACAGGGTCCCAAAGCGGGACGTCTGGTCACCTTATCTAGAGCAGTTCCTTCGCAGACCCTGATAGCCTCTAGTTCTCGACTCAGTGGCCCCAGCGTCCTCAAAGTAGCTACTTCTGCGCCTCTCTTCTCAGCAGCAGCATCAGGTGCCTCAACCCCAGCCATTATACAGTGCGTAGCAGGAAGTCCCTGTGCTCACCTTCTGTACAGCACTACAGCGGCAGCTCCATTCAACTTACAAGTCCCTGCGCTCTCTCCCTAATAGTGCAAGAAGTTTCAGCTCTACATACACGGAGGGTCCCTTCTCTGGGTTCTCTGCCCAACAATCACGCCATACACGAGGCGGGAGTTATTATGGCGCTTCGAGCGCCCTGTCAGTTTTTCCCCTTGCAGAGTCCCGAGCAGCAGGTGGGGCTTAGTGCTGGAAGCCACTTTGGTAAGAGGGGAGAGCGGGGCATCCCTCCCTCTCTTACACGGTACACTCCATTCCGACTTTTATTGTACATGTATGGCAGATATCAGGAAGAGGTTAAAGAGCAGCTCCTCTCAAAATTGTATTATTTGGGCACATGGAAGTCATAGAGAAAGGATTCCTGAGCAAGGTGGCTCAGTGGTTAGCACTTCTACCTTGTAGTACTTGTGTCCTGACTAAGAGCAACATCTGCATGGAGTTTTTATGTGTCCAGTCACCTAGTCCATAAAAAGTCCCTCCTCCAACTTCTTCAGTTCCTTCTTAAAGTAACACAATTCTGCAACCACCATTACGGGGATCTCTGTGTAAAGACTTTCAACATTTTGCAATGAGTCGCTAGGATCCATCACAATCTGTCAACAGATTACTGATGACCTAATTCAAAAGAAACAACCAATAAGGCTGCACTTCCTGTTTCCACTGTTTGCAAAATGTCTGCCATGAACCAAATAGAAAAATATCAATATTTCTGTAAGTAAAGAAAATACAATGACTAAACTTTGGCGACTGCTCAAACTTCTAATTCACTAATATATGGCCAATTTTAATATTTTAGTTAAAATCTCCTTTAAATTATGCATTTTTCAAGTCTGAAATTCTGATCGAACTTGCAGTTCCACAGAAGCTTGGAAGCGGCGGTCTGGATTCCTGCGTTGTACGACATAATTTACTGACTTGTCATCTCGTTTTATTAAATTAAGGCAGAAAATAAATTCTCCGAACAGAGATTTTTCCACATTGGTTACTCTATACTCTGAGGAAATGGCGTGCATGCTTCATCTAACATTTTAGCCTCGTTACATTGGAACACGTGACCCGCACATAATCATTTTATGGCGAGTGTTTGGGTGGCATTTTTCTCTTTCCAGATGTCGTATCGTAATATTCCCAGTTATACTTTTATTATATAGTGCGTCAATAAACTTTTATTTTTCAGAATGCAGATACATATATACTATGCGGATCAATGCAGTGTGTTACAATACAGTCTGCAAATATAGTCTCAGCTCAGGGGAGAAATAAGTAGGTCTGAGTCTACACGTCCCTGAGGTTAAGGTTATGCTGTCACCTGACCTGATGAGTACAGATGTTTAACATCCGCTGTTAAGCATGGCCGCAACACCATGCGATGAACGGCTCTGAAGGTTACTGTATCGCAGCCAGAAAACAGCGGTGGTTTTGCATCCAGAGCTTCTTTGAAATAGGAAAAAGATCAAACTTTTTGTTTTCTCCAGAAACAGCACCACCATTGCCAACAGGCCATACCTGGTATTACAGTTGAACCCCATTGACTTGAATAGGACTGAGTTACAATTCTGATAGACAAGAGTAGGGCTAGTTTGTAAAGCAAAATATAATAGAGCTCTCTATATACCTATGTAAGGGGGGTGAGCGGTGCCCTGCACCCCCTTACTGTTCAGAGCAGTCAGTCCATTGAAGGGGGAGTAGCGAAAGAGGAGGCTGGCACTTGCCAGCGCCGGTGTGGTGAGCGCTGTAGTGGTGTGCCAGAGGCTACCCTCCCCTGGCTGGGAAGGAGAGATAGAGAGCGGCTGCCAGGCCATTTCTTTGTAGCCGCAATCGAGACTGTGTGGGGAGGGCGTTTCGCCCCTATTGATGAGAGTGCTGAAGCGACTAGCACATCAGCACTGTGAGGATCAGTCCCCAGTAGGGACAGTGTACAGGACGAGTCTGGACCACATCTAAGCCCTACCCACTGGCGTAACTATAGGGGATGCAGTTGCACCCGGGCTCAGGAGCCTTAGGGGGCCCATAAGGCCTCTCTGCTTCATATAGGGAGCCCAGTACTATGAGTAAAGCATTATAGTTGGGGGCGCTGTTACAGGTTTTGCATTGCGGCCCAGGAGCTTCAAGTTACGCCTCTGAGTTAAGAGAAGTTGGGGGGCCCCAAGATAAACTTTTGCACCCGGGCCCATGAGCCTTTAGCTACATCCCTGGCCTTACCCACTATCCCAAAAGCTTGGGCTGTGCTAGACGCCCTGCGACGCAGTGTAGGAGATATTGCCACTGCATTGTAGGAGACTAATGCAACTCCACAGTAGAGCAGTGATAAAGCCCAGCAGCAGTGTGGAGCCGCAGGCTGCAAAGTACGTTGTGGTGGCTGTTGAGAATGGTGACCAAGGTGCTGTCCCCATGCTGGGAGAGCTGCCCTGGAGGAGGCGAACAGAGATGTTGATAGGTCCCAATGACCAGGGGCTGATAAAAACTAGCTGTATGGAAGGAAAGGGAGTCTTACTTTCTACAGGGGAGCAATGAAGATGACATCGCCGTGGACCCAAATGCGGCAAAGTGGCCAGACATATAAGATCAGTCCAACGACTGTTTAGTGAACGCACATCTGGGACAATGATGGACTGATGGATGCGACTAAGGAAGTATCTGTCCAGAAGGGACTGTGATGCTAAGTTGTTACTCAGTGACTATAGTTATCGGTTACCTTTATTAGTTAGTGAGTGACGCCGCGTGTGGTAGAACTAGTATGCAAAGTGATGATGCAGGATGTAATGTGTATTGTACCAGGAATGACAAGGCACAAAGATAGTAGTTCTGTGATGGAGATGTTATTTAGCATTACGGTGTGTTGAGTCTGCTGTAACGCGGGACTCCAAAATTGGTGGTGTACTCCACAGTGTGGTTGGCTGTGATGTTAGTCATGCAACAGACCTTCGAGAATGTAATATGGAGTACTACAATGAAGGGTGAAGTGATTAAATTGCTCCACCAGGAGTGAAGAAGATGTACCCTGCACTTATGATGCATTGAATCTGCATGCCGCAAAGCTCTGGGAATGTAGTATAGAGATTGTTATTTAACCTGTTTAGGACCAGCCACAGTAAATTTATGGCGTCTGGTCCTGGGCTTAGAGCACCGCCGATAGTAAAATTACGGCAGTGCTCTAAGTCTCCTGCTCTGCAATTAGTCAGAGGCAGGAAGGGGTTATCAGCTGTTAGTGACAGCTGATAACCCACAGCAGAAGGCAGGAGGGGTTTTTAACCCTTCCTGCCTTCTGCTTCCCCCGATATACAGTGCTCAATGAGCACTGTATGGGGAAAGTGAAAGTAACATGTACTATCACTAAGGGAGCCTCGGGGGTCATGTGACCTCCTGGGATTCCCTGCTACTGCAGAGCTGGAGGGTCAGACTAGACCCTGGCAGCTCTGCAAGTGACTAATGTCACCACAGAGGTTGCTTTCCCATGTAACTAGGGCTCCTATGGACGCCCTAGCTACAGTGGGAAAGTGTCAAATAAAGGGAAAAAAAATGTGAATGTCCCCCAGAGGTCTTATATGACATTACGGGGGACATAGATAGTAAAAAACACAATTACATACATAAGTAAAACAAAAGAGCAGAATAAAACAACAATACATACATAAAAAAGAGAATAACACAAAGCAGACGCCAACAAAAACCGTCGCCGTATGCGCCCTGTAAACCAAAACCATACATAATATATATCAAAACGTCCGAAACAAATAGAGGAACCCATTCCCATACTTTATTTTAGTGTAAATATCAAAATAATTTTAAAAAACATTATAAATGCAAAAAACCCCGATTTTTTAAAAAGCTTTTTACCCCTAATAAAACTAAAAAACGGAAAAAAAAGTCAGTGAAAAAGATATAAAAAAATAGTCCTATATGTCACGGGGAAAAAAACGCAGCAAAAATAATTTTGGTAGCTAAAAGGAAAAAAAATAGAGCAGTAAAACCGCCACATGGGTAAAATCTCTAAAAAGTGTCTGGTCCTTAAGGTAGAAAACAGCCTGGTCCTTAAGGGGTTAAATATTCGTAAATGTAAACTTCCGATTGATATTATGTAATGTTTAACCCTTTTCTAATCCAATTTGTATCCTGGTTTTCCTAGGGGGCTTACTCTTTTTCTGACATTATACAACGGCGCTATCTGCTGGCTAAAGCCAGTACTGCATGAGGTAACACATTGGATAGGCTTCGACGGCAGAGAGGCTGGCAATATACAGTAAGAGAAGCCCGACGGACGTCTTCCAACATCGGAGGTGTACAGCCTTAAATCATAATGTCTTCAGACATCAGACAGTGGATTGGAAAGGGTTAAAGTGCCAGTGCCCTCCTATGGAGAGAAAAAGCCAATCATAATGCAGTAAAGCTGGTCTTTTATTAAAAAAATTGTATTCTGCCTCCGTCTTCATTCTGCCGCGCCATAATACTACCCGTCACTCTGCTTTACCTGCGTCAGTTGGACATGATGGATTCTAACCCCTTCGCACCATGCGTTGTAATAGAATTGTGTGGTTCTGGTATACATAACTCAAGCTGCCATACTATTATACATGCCTCCCAACCAACCCAGATTCTGCGGGACAGTTCTAGACTCACCTACATGGGTACTTCCCACTCCCGGTCTCCGCAGTCCATGACGATTGGCCCCACCTTGCTTCTGGGTAGACAGATCACATGAAAACACATTGCTGCTTGATCCCAGAAGCACACTGGTGACCAGCTGCGCGGACTGTAATGGCCGAGTGTGGCAAGAATAAAGTAAGTGAGTGCAGTTGTTTTTTATTTTCTTTGCTACAAATAGGCATTTTTTTAATAAAATGGGGCATCGGGGTCATGATTAATAAATGGGGCCAAGTGGGGCATTATTATTACATGGGGGCATTTTTATTAAACAGGGCCTGGGTCATTAATTAAAAAAAAGCGGCCAAGTTAGGCATTATTAATAAATTGGGCCAAACGCAGCATTATTAATAGATAGGCCATTATAATAATAATCTTTATTTATATAGCGCCCACATATATTCCGCAGCGCTTACATAGACAGGGGGAATACAGAAAGACAAAAGTACAAAAATACAAAAACCACGGTTACATAGTAATCAGTTGATGTAAAAAGTAGGGATGACGGTCCTGCTCCAACGAGTTTACATACTACAAGTAATGGGGTAATACAGAAGGTAAAGGGGATGTGCACGGTATGGCGAGGTGGAGAGTGAGGGATGCTATACACATAGACAATAGTCAGCCATTTGGTGGCTGAATCGGTATGACTGCAGGGGGCGGTTGATTACGGTTAGCATGGATTGCAGTCTGTAGGACAGAGAGCATGTTATTAGGTGGAGTACAGAGGGGTTTGGTTTAGGGAATATGGTATGTCCCCCTGAAGAGGTGCGTTTTTAGAGCACGCCTTTTGTGTGTCAGTAATTGCCCGGATAGTTTTTCGTAGCGCGTTCCAGAGGACCGGTGCTGCTCTGGAGAAGTCTTGGAGGCGGGAATGAGAGGTTTGAATTAAAGGGGTACTCAGTCTGGTTTTGTTAGCGGAGCAGAAGGCGAGGGCTGGGTGGTGGATTGAGTTGAGGGAGGCAATGTGGGGAGGCACGGTGCTATGGAGAACTTTATGGATGAGGATAGCGAGTTTGTATTGAATTCTATATTTGACGGGCAGCCGCTGCAGTGACCGGCGCAGGGCAGAGGTGCCAAGTAGTGGCTGGAGAGGAAGATGAGCCTCTGTGCCACATTCAGGATAGATTGAAGGTGGGAGAGTCCTATGCGGGGGAGGCCGATCAGCAGCGAATTGTAATAAGTGAGTTGAGAGTGGATGAGGGCGACAGTGAGTGTTTCTTAGAGTGTCCACAGTGAGAAAAGGGCGGATTCTTGCGATATTCTTGAGGTGCAGCTGACATGCTCGGGCCACAGTTTGGACATGTTGACATGTTCGGGCCATTATGACGCCATTAAGTTGAATATGAGGGGCGTTCTTCATAAACAGGGCTTGAGGGGCATTATTAAAATGATTTTGCCAAGAGGGACATTATTATTATTAAGCATTGTTATTAAATAAGCCATGAGGGGCAATTATTACTAAATTGAGGAGCATTATTAATAAATGGGAAATGAATGGCATAATGAATAGACTGGGCTATGAGGGGGCATTATTATAATCCCCTTAATGCTCCATGATGTATATTTACATCATGCAGGTTTGGAGTTTGTATGAGGGTGTTTGCTGTTTCTTACAGCTGACACCCGCCCACAATGCCGTGATCAGAGTTTGGGGGTCCCAAACGGCCCCCTGTGATAAGATTGACATAGCCCCCAGATCTGCCATTGCATATTGCCTGTCAGATTGTGGTATCATGTAATTCTATGGTATAACTATGGTATTACATCATGCTGCAGGAGCGATCAAATCATTGCAAGTTCAAGTCCCCTATGGGGACTAAAATAAAAGTAATAATCATTTTTTAAAAGTTTTATTGATTATTGAAAAAAAAAAAATAAATAAAAAATAAAAATTTATAATAAAAATAATGTAAAAAAAAACCCACCCAAAACATAATTGGTATCGCTGCAACCATAATGCCCATCTATCAAAGTAACACATTATTTACCCTTCACGGTGAATGTCATCAAAAAAAAAAAAACACAACCTCAGAATTGCTCTTTTTTGGTCACTCGTCCCCAAGAAAAAATAAATGTAATAAAAAACTATGAAAAAGTCATATGTGCTCCAATAGAAACTATAGGACGTCCAGCAAAAAACAAGCCCTCGCACAACTATGTTGACGGAAAATGTAAAAAGTTATGGCTGCATTTTATTTTGTTTTAGCAAAAAAACCCCACTATATAACTTTGGTATCGTAGCAAGACTCAACCCACCCAAAGATGGCAGATTGTTTCTTCCTTTTCACTCAACTTAGAATTTTTAAAAAGTTTTCTATTACATTATATGGTACATTATATAGTAGCATTGACAAATACAATGCGTCCCACAAAAAAACCAAGCCCTCAGACAGCGACGTTCATGGCTAAATAAAAAAGTTATGATTTTTTTAAAGTGGGAGGAGAAAACGGAGCTGAAAAGAAAAAAGGGGGCGTCCTTAAGGGGTTAAATGCGAGGCATTACTACTAAATACCGCATGAGGTCATGTTTAGAGATGAGCGAACCTACTCGTTTCGAGTAATTACTAGATCGAGCACCGCGATTTTCGAGTACTTCAGTACTCTGGTGAAAAGATTCGGGGGGCGCCGGGGGGCGGGGGGAGGCGTGGTGGAGCGGGGGATAGCAGCAGGGAACAGGGGGGAGCCCTCTCTCTCTCCCTCTCCCCCCCACTCCCCGCTGCATCCCCCCACTCACCCACGGTGCCCCCAGAATTTTTTCGCCTGAGTACGGAAGTACTCGAAAATCGCGGCACTCAGGCGAAAAAGGGGTGTGGCCGAGTACGCTCGCTCATCTCTAGTCATGTTATTAAATGGGGAGGTATTACTGAACAGGGTCATGAGAGGCATAATTATTAAATTTCGGCCATGAGGGGCAATGGGGCATTATTAAATGGAGCATCTTTACTAAACAGGTGATGAGTGGCATTATTACGATTACTGTGAGGGGGTCACTGAAGGGCATTATTAAGAGAAATATGACTTTGAGAAAAAGTGACGTGGCCACTCCAAAAATTTGCCGCGGTAAGTATAGTGTGAAACTACGGTTGTCACTCTTTTTATTGCTCAAAAGGTGGGAGGTATGCTATTATAGTGCTGTGATGGCGCGGGCTCAGGAAATACAATTCAAGCATCTTCTTTTGAAGACCTCAACAAAGAACTGCTGATTCTCACCTGATTCAGTACATCCTAGTGAAATCATTCAGAGAATCCAAAACCCTGTGCTGATTAATTTCTCAATATATAGTGGATAAAGCTGAGCCTGGTACAGAGCTGTAAACTGTATCCAGCACTATGTGGCATCTCCTGTACATAATTTCACATGGCTCTCATTGTGAGATAGATAGATAGATATGAGATAGATAGATCTGAGCTAGATAGGTAGATAGATAGATGTGATAGATAGATAGATAGATAGATAGATAGATAGATAGATAGATAGATAGATATGAGATGGATGGATAGATATGAGATGGATGGATAGATATGAGATGGATGGATAGATAGATAGATATGAGATAGATAGATATGAGATAGATAGATCAGATAGATATGAGATAAATAGATAGATAGATATGGGATAGATAGATAGATAGACAGATATTAGATAGATAGTTAATATGAGATTGATAGATAAATATGAGATAGATAGATAGATAGATAGATAGATATGAGATAGATATATGGATATAAGATACATAGATAAATAGATATGAGGTAGTTAGAGAGATAGATAGATAGATATGAGATTGATAGATATGAGATGGATAAATAGATAGATATGAGATGGATAGATATGAGATAGATAGATAGATAGACAGATATTAGATAGATAGTTAATATGAGATTGATAGATAAATATGAGATAGATAGATAGATAGATAGATATGAGATAGATATATGGATATAAGATAAATAGATAAATAGATATGAGGTAGTTAGAGAGATAGATAGATATGAGATTGATAGATAGATATGAGATTGATAGATAGATAGATAGATAGATAGATAGATAGATAGATAGATAGGAGATATGATATAGATATATGGATATAAGATAGACAGATAAATAAATAGATATTAGGTAGTTAGAGAGATAGATAGATATGAGATAAATACAGATATTAGATAGATAGATAGATAGATATGATATATATATATATATATGAGATCGATAGATATATATGGGATAAATAGACAGATATGAGATAGATATATGGATATAAGATAGATAGATTAATAGATATGAGGTAGTTAGAGAGATAGATAGATATGTGATAAATAGACAGATATGAGATACATAGATCAGATAGATATGAGATAAATAGATAGATAGATAGATAGATAGATAGATAGATAGATAGATAGATAGATATGGGATAGATAGATAGATAGATAGATAGATAGATAGATAGATAGATAGATAGTTAGATAGATATAAGATATTAGATAGATGAATAGATAGATATGAGATAGATAGATATGAGATAGATAGATAGATAGATAGATAGATAGATAGATAGATAGATAGATAGATATGAGATATTAGATAGTTGGATAGATAGATATGAGATAGATATGAGATAGATAGATAGATATGAGATAGATAGATATGAGATAGATAGATATGAGATAGATAGATATATATGAGATAGATAGATATGAGATAGATAGATAGATAGATATAAGAAAGATAGATAGATATAAGAAAGATAGATAGATAGATATAAGAAAGATAGATAGATAGATATAAGAAAGATAGATAGATATAAGAAAGATAGATAGATAGATAGAAATGAGATATTAGATAGATGGATAGATAGATATGAGATAGATGGATAGATAGATATGAGATGGGATATAGACAGATAGATAGATGTATAAATACATTTATCTTCATTAACACAAGTTTAATATTGAATCTACTGTAGGAATAAGAAGAAATGAGAGATAGATATGTGATAAATAGACAGATATGAGATACATAGATCAGATAGATATGAGATAAATAGATAGATAGATATGGGATAGATAGATAGACAGATATTAGAAAGATAGTTAATATGAGATTGATAGATAAATATGAAATAGATAGATAAATAGATAGATAGATATGAGATAGATATATGGATATAAGATACATAGATAAATAGATTTGAGGTAGTTAGAGAGATAGACAGATATGAGATTGATAGATAGATATGAGATTGATAGATCGATAGATAGATAGATAGATAGATAGATAGATAGATAGATAGATAGATAGATAGGAGATACATAGACAGATATGATACAGATATATGGATATAAGATAGACAGATAAATAAATAGATATTAGGTAGGTAGAGAGATAGATAGATATGAGATAAATACAGATATTAGATAGATAAATAGATATGATATATATATATATGAGATCGATAGATATATATGAGATAAATTGACAGATATGAGATAGATATATGGATATAAGATAGATAAATAGATATGAGGTAGTTAGAGAGATAGATAGATATGTGATAAATAGACAGATATGAGATACACAGATCAGATAGATATGAGATAAATAGATAGATAGATAGATAGATAGATAGATATGGGATAGATAGATAGATAGATAGATAGATAGATAGATAGATATAAGATATTAGATAGATGAATAAATAGATATGAGAAAGATAGATATGAGATAGATGGATAGATAGATAGATAGATGAATAGATAGATAGATAGATATGAGATATTAGATAGTTGGATAGATAGATATGAGATAGATAGATATGAGATAGATAGATAGATAGATAGATAGATAGATAGATAGATATAAGAAAGATAGATAGATAGATAGATAGATAGATAGATAGATATGAGATAGATAGATAGATAGATATAAGAAAGATAGATAGATAGATAGATATGAGATATTAGATATATGGATAGATAGATATGAGATAGATGGATAGATAGATATGAGATAGATAGATAGATAGATATAAGATAGATAGATAGATAGATATGAGATAGATAGATAGATATGAGATATTAGATAGATGATAAATAGATATGAGATGGGATATAGATAGATAGATAGATGTATAAATACATTTATCTTCATTAACACAAGTTTAATATTGAATCTACTGTAGGAATAAGAAGAAATGAGAGATAGATATGTGATAAATAGACAGATATGAGATACATAGATCAGATAGATATGAGATAAATAGATAGATAGATATGGGATAGATAGATAGATATAAGATATTAGATAGATGAATAGATAGATATGAGATAGATAGATAGATATATAGATATGAGATAGATAGATAGATAGATATATAAATATGAGATAGTTAGATAGATATGAGATATTAGATAGATGGATAGAGAGATAGATATGAGATAGATAGATAGATAGATAGATATAAGATATTAGATAGATGGATAGAGAGATAGATATGAGATAGATAGATGGATAGATAGATATGAGATAGATAGATAGATAGATAGATAGATATGAGAGAGATAGATAGATAGATAGATATGAGATAGATAGATAGATATAAGAAAGATAGATAGATATAAGAAAGATAGATAGATAGAGATATGGAAATGAGATATTAGATAGATGGATAGATAGATATGAGATAGATAGATATGAGATAGATAGATAGATATAAGAAAGATAGATAGATAGATAGATAGATAGAAATGAGATATTAGATAGATGGATAGATAGATATGAGATAGATAGATATGAGATAGATAGATAGATATGAGAGAGATAGATAGATAGATAGATATGAGATAGATAGATAGATAGATAGATAGATAGATAGATAGATAGATAGATATGAGATAGATAGATAGATAGATAGATAGATATGAGATAGATAGATAGATAGATAGATATGAGATATTAGATAGATGATAGATAGATATGAGATGGGATATAGATAGATAGATAGATGTATAAATACATTTATCTTCATTAACACAAGTTTAATATTGAATCTACTGTAGGAATAAGAAGAAATGAGAGATAGATATGTGATAAATAGACAGATATGAGATACATAGATCAGATAGATATGAGATAAATAGATAGATAGATATGGGATAGATAGATAGATAGATAGATATAAGATATTAGATAGATGAATAGATAGATATGAGATAGATAGATATATAGATATGAGATAGATATATAAATATGAGATAGTTAGATAGATATGAGATATTAGATAGATGGATAGAGAGATAGATATGAGATAGATAGATAGATAGATAGATATAAGATATTAGATAGATGGATAGAGAGATAGATATGAGATAGATAGATGGATAGATAGATATGAGATAGATAGATATGAGATAGATAGATAGATAGATAGATAGATAGATATGAGAGAGATAGATAGATATGAGATAGATAGATATAAGAAAGATAGATAGATATAAGAAAGATAGATAGATAGATAGAGAGATAGAAATGAGATATTAGATAGATGGATTGATAGATATGCGATAGATAGATAGATATGAGATAGATAGATAGATATAAGAAAGATAGATAGATATAAGAAAGATAGATAGATAGATAGAAATGAGATAGATAGATAGATAGATAGATATGAGATAGATAGATAGATATAAGAAAGATAGATAGATAGATAGATATGAGATAGATAGATATAAGAAAGATAGATAGATAGATATGAGATAGATAGATAGATATAAGAAAGATAGATAGATAGATATGAGATATTAGATAGATGGATAGATAGATATGAGATATTAGATAGATGGATAGATAGATATGAGATAGATGTATAAATATATTTATCTTCATTAACACAAGTTTAATATTGAATCTACTGTAGGAATAAGAAGAGATGAAGACACAAACGTTTACAACTTATTTACTCTTATTTTCTGAACATTTTGTTTTCTTGTGAGAAGAGAGAAAGTTCTAAAGTTACGATCCGTCTGTTACACTCATATAGTGACATCAATCCTATGGTAAGAAAATAATGATAGCCGCTAACAATCAAGTGTTACAGTAATTTACTGCCCTCCACCTCATCCAGGCTGAAAGTTTCACGGTGGAAATAGAAAAGTCAACGATAAAATAAAAGTAATTTGTGTGGAACAAAATAATGACTCAGAAATTGGAAAAAAGAAGGAGACGGCTTCTACCACATGGAAAATGACTTATTAAAGAACATGGATTCTTTACCTTGTAAACCATTTATGATACCAGGCAACTGTATTTAAGTATTAGGTCTCCAGGGGGGTGCTATATTCTACCTGACCAGTTAATAGACCCCTGGAGGGCAGTCAGGCATGACGCCAGATGTTGTATTTCACCACCTTACTAAGAGATCAATGATTGGCTCTATAACCTCCCACCCCCACCTCATTCACAGAAATGATATTGTACGTATATGTATATAGCCTGGGGTGGAGAAGATAAGATTATTCAATGATTAGATATTTTTTCTCGACCTCTTAAGGTCTGTTTGCCTTAACAACTGTGTGTCTTTTATTTATGATTCAGTGCATCTAAATGAAAAGGTAAGTAGTCTCTCAATAGGTTTTGAGTAAAAATGTCCTATCTTTTTCTTTCTACAGCACCTAAGCAGAGCTGTGTGTCTCCATGGTAACAGACTACAAACAAGCCCCGTGTAGTCTGATCCTATAGTCATATTCCATTATATGTGACAACTTGCTAGACAATTGAATGTAAGAGGGCGAGTCGAAAATTATCTGCATTCTGAGGACAAAATCACATGGACACAAGTGCTAATACGAAGCATGAACTGGCTTGGTTTTATTTTTTCAGACTATTCAAACTCTGCGCTATTGCGCACGAGTTTGAAAAAAAGTGTGAAGATAGGCTCTGCCCTAGCTTTCTCGCACATAGTTGATACTACTTTTTGGTGGATCCTTCATACAGCATGGAGGTGCCTTGAGTGTCGCAGAGTGTTAAAGCAGCAGGAATGCAGGCCTAAGCTCTCGCACATGACCTGAAGCTTGCGAGTTCAATCCCCGCATGGTTCAGGTAGCCGGCTTAAGGTTGACTCAGCCTTCATCCTTGTTAAAATAAATACCCAGCTTGCTGGGGTAAAAGCAAACCACCCGACAAAAACAGTCTGCCAAGAAAACGTTACGATGTGATGTTACCCATGGCTTGCACCAGGGGGCTTTACCTCCCCTCATATAGTATTACAATTGTTCCTTGAAGTGGTCTCCTTGCATTTCCTCTGTTTCCTTCTATTTCACCATTCTCGGTGTACTCTCCACATCTCTAAATGAGAAAACCCCACAAGGTTGGCAGTGAAATCCTGGTGAGCACCAATGACCAGGGCTCATTCAGATCATTGGATTTTGTAATTCTAATGTGGATTCAGACTGAAACAGATCCACGGATCACTTACTCCGGGGTCACCGGTCCATACAAGGAAGCCTGAATTGTGTAAGAGCCATATGCTCTAATAAAGTGACTATTTAGTGTATAAGAGAGTTGAGGACTGGAGCCTGGAGAGGAGCTAAAGGAGGTGGATGAACTCTACTACGGGCATATGGTAGGTTGGCCAGTTGGCCTTCACTAACAGCTTCCCATGTGTGGAGGGGATGGGTGTAGAGCAAAGTCTGGGCATGTAGTATAATTAAGAACCCTAGGGATAGGTGGGAAGATTTGACGACACTAAGCAATTTAATTTATGATACATTTGTCACAAGGTATCTGCTGTAAATTCTAACACAACTATATGATAAAAATGGATAAGAACTCCGCCATCCGGACAACGTTTCTTCCGCATACGCTCTCCATCTATTCCGGGAATATTTTTGCTGTAATTACATATTTTTATATAGCATTTTAGGTACTTAGACAGAATGAAAAGCTTTACACAATACAAGAACCATAATAAAGGCAACCAGAGCACTCAAACCTTCAGTTGTAATTGTTCTTTCTCCTAAGCAGAAGCTCTATGAGATCAATCTCTCGAAATAATTAGAGGTGGGGTGATGGGGTTAGCAAATTACACATAATTCCGTCATCGTGCTCCTTTCATGAACCCACATTGAGAAGGGAAAGAATAATCAGTTGATATATTTAGTCGGGAGATGTGATGTCAACACACGTGAAAACCTAGAACGTAATTAGGAACAATTTATCTTAAGAAGCCGACACAATTGTTCATGTCGAAATTGCAGTTCCACCAGACGCGGCCAAGGAGAATTCTAAGATCTCACAGCTCTCCCTACAGGTGAAGTATTATCCGCTGCACAGCGCCGGGAACCGGATCGTCACCGACAAGAGAAAGTCCTGATGACGGCCATTAGACGCAGCTTGCGGAAAGATTTTGGTTGCGCAATTAGGTATTGAAGAACTCAGTACAATAGTGTTTGTAAATCGTTTGTAATGGCGCCCCCTAGGTCTTTGTTGAAGGAGGAAACTATGGCGGAATTTTATTAATCTACTTGTGCCAGAATTCTGGTATTAAAAAGTTGCACATTGTTGTCGAATTGGGGACAGGACTTACTGAACTTTGTGCACTCTGCTTGCTATTTTTTTAAAAAGTGGTCTGGCTGTAACCAAAGGGGGTGTGGCCTCTCATGGCCTGGGAGATTTACTAGAATTTGTCCCATGGACTGGCCATGCCTGCAACAAATGTACTAAGAGACGTATACATCTTAGTACATACAAGTCTTTCCCGCTAACTTTCTATCAATCTTTAAAATATATTTATTTCAAATATTTTTATTTTTATTTAAAGCGGTTGTCTAGTTGTAAACTATGGATTGACTATATGCAGGAGAAGGCATCACTCATAGATTGATGGAGGTCGGACGCCCAGGATTCACACCAATCAGCTGTATGTCAGACTGGCGCACTTGTTCAATAACTTAATTTTCGCAGGAAACAGATAGCTCCGTTCCCTCTGTAGTGGCCAGGCTTGGTATTACAGGCAAAGTTTCCATTGCGTTTAATACCTATTCTAGACACTGTAGCTGGTGTCAGTCCATAGCCTACACCTGGCTGCACTACAGTAATCTAAGGGGGGACTTGATGTTATGTGCTGGTCTCTGCTCCTGGGGACAGCGTTGTGGTGTAGCGTGGTACAGGTCCCCTGATGGATAGCAGCTGCAGGAGTCAGAAAGGGGTTAACAGAAAAACTGACTTTTATTGCAGCTTCAGGTAAACAAGGTGACTGTCCATACAGGTCATTTCCATACATTGTGTTTTCTCATCCATTCACACGGGCGTATCGCGAGAAAAATACGCCACAGCCTGGAATTCCTTCAGTCAGCAGAAATCCTCGTAATGACTTATAATGCTTAAACAGAGCCGGCTGTCTTAGTTTCCGAACGCCGGTAAACTCCCTCACCCTCCCTTTCTATTTAGCTCCCATAGGAGTTTATGGGAGCTTTTTAGCGAATTTTGGCAAAAGATAGAACAAGACCTATCTTCTGACGCTGCGTGTAAAATCTGTAAACGAAAATAGTTGCCAATTTGACGTCGTAATGGTGCGATTTTTTCACGCACTGGAAAATCGCCCATGTGAATTAATGCATTGGAGTCCAATGCTACACATGATTGCGACTTGTGTGAATGAGTGTGAATCGCCCGTGTGAATGAGGCCTTAACCTGCTGCATACACTTCATGCTATACCTAGTGTCCCTCCTAACCAAAAGTTCTGGAACTAAGCAGGGTTCTTTTTTAAACTTTTGGGTCCTCCCAGCAGCATAGAGCTGATTGGTTGAGAGGCTGCGCCAATACACTAAGGTCGGGCCCACATGAGCACGTTGTAAAACGCAAGTATAATGCAGCAGAACTAAATACAGAGACTCAACCTCCGTATACTTCTAAATAGTTACCATATAATGTACTAAAATACTGGCTGTACACAGTGATAGTGATTACAGTGCAGGTACCTCCAGTGGCCACAGGTGATGTTCTCTCTTTATGGAGTCGTCCATATTCGGTCTTCCCTATGGGCCCAGACTGCCAATGAGACGTCTTCCAGACATGCTTCGCCTCTGCGCTCTCTTCCTATTCTTCTGCTGCAACCTCTATTAAAGTGTTCTGTGCCCCCCACAATAATAATACATCAGCTATGGTCCCACTTATTAACAGTAACCCCCTCAATAGCCCCAATTATTAAAAGACTCCTTGTGAGCCCCCTTTAAAAAACAAGACCCCCTACATGGCTCCAATCCATGGCATAGGTGATAAAAGTCTGATCTGTGTTGGTCTCACCAGGCAATCCTTGATGATGACAGGCCCTCACCGGACCCTCATACTACCACATAGTGCCCAATACCATCATGCAGCACCCATATTACACCCGCAGAGCCATACTACTAGCCTCTAGGTGTTAAGAATACCACAGTGCTACAACAAATGTCACCCCATCAACACCAAATACCAGCATGGCGCACAAAATGTCACCCGCGCAGCGCCAAACAACTACCACAGTGCAGCTTAAAGGGGTGTTCCCATCTAGAATGCCCGGCCCGGCCTGGTGGACGGTAATTCTAGCAATGGTTTTCCATCTCGGCTGAATACGGCAGTACGGCACAAATTAATATTTTCCATTTGCCCCAAACACGACAGCATAGCTCCAATGGCAGCAACATTGTACACCTCCCCCACTGTCATCGGCACTATAACCCCTTCCTTCCCACCCCTGCCCTACAGACTGCAGTACTTGAACCCCTAATCATCCTTGCCCCACTGACACTGGCATTGTCCCGCTTACCCGTTCTATAGGCTCATCTACAGGATGAAGGACCTGTGATGGTCATGTGACTGATGTACTTACAGGGCCTTCATCCATTCTAGGCTCGGAAACTGCACTGATAATAGAGGGCCAGTATTATCAGTGCGGTTTCACCTTTGGCCCTCTGGGAAACTGTCCGACCCGGCAGATAACCAGTCCACCTGCCGGACTTTTGGCGGCCCCTTCGTCTTACTGGAGTGATGCACTGGTCACACACCCCAAAGGCCAGCCCTGTATCATCTAACCATCATCCAGTGATACGTAGGGACACGTTTAATAAATTATATATCCATGAACAGCAGCTTGTTGCAGTCTTCACCAAAGGAACCACGTCGGGCGACTACATGATTATTTGCCCCACTGACTGGTGCTAAATCCGTGTGCGCAAAAAAGGACAGTTCCATGCGCAGACACCCGTGCAAATCAACCTCGCTCATTGCGGACATACGTTGGCTGAGACAAGCATATTTGCGCATAGGTCCATCTGTAGAAGCCCTTAGAGCTGAAAAATTGTGAAAAACACTGATACTAGATTCCAAAGATGCCAAATGTTACATTTGCCAACTATAAAGTCATATTTAGTCTTTATTCACGCAAGCAATCGTCATACGTTTTTTATATGGACTGCAAAAAAAAATTGCAACATGTTGCTTCTGGTCCAACTTCTCAGACAATCGTCAGCCATTTGAGTCAATGGGTATGCATAAAAAAACGGACCACAGACAGAGAACATCTATGGGAGCTTCATTTTCCACTGATCAGTACTAAGCAAACTTGAACTACCGTCCATTTTTTTTGTACACATGAGAAGAAAAAGGAGGACACAAGGGAGTAAAAAAAACCCCACAGGCAACACACTAGAAAGCAACAGCCCATGGATTAAGATTAGGGATGAGCGAGTATACTCGCTAAGGCACATTACTCGAGTGAGTAGTGCCTTAGCCGAGTATCTCCCAGCTAAAGATTCAGGGGGCAGCGGGGGGGGGGGGGGGGGGGACAGGGAGGAATGGAGGGGAGATCTCCCTCTCTCCCTCCCGCTCCCCCTCGCAACTCACCTGTCACCCGCGCCGGCCCCTGAATCTTTAGAGACGAGCGGGGAGATACTCGGCTAAGGCACTACTCGTTCGAGTAATGTGCCTTAGCGAGTATACTCGCTCATCTCTAATTAAGATCAATCCTTTTTTGACAGACCGAAATCAGATGCGCTCGTTTGAATCCGCCCTGCAGAGCTTCACTGGAATACCCAATAATGCCGACAGGAGGATAAACTCTGTGTAATTACATGTCATACGATCTACCGCCGGCCTACCATGATGAGGACCGTAGTGTCAAATCTGTCGCATCTTCACAATGTTACCCTAGATAATAGATTCCGTATTTTCTACGGTTTCACCTTAATTGGTTGCTTCTCTGACCTGTTCTGCCTTATACTAATAATTAATTTCCTATCTCTTTCAGCCGCTGCTTGTCTCTTTGTCACATTGAGGGCACTATGTTCCTTTTTTTCTTAAGACTGGAGTCTTCTTATTAAGCAGAAAAGATGTCACGAGTTACATTACTCCGACGCTACGTGTTCAGGAATTACCTAGGCGCAATGCAGCTCTGCTAGACGTAAATAAGGACAAGGAAGGTGGCGGTGGCGTGCGCTCCTCTTTTTTGTTCACCGGAGATGTTGTCACCTTGTGTCATTTGTCAGGGTTTGCAGGACTTTTTTCCTGACAGTTACTATGTTCCTAAATCTATGCAGGAGGACACTGAGGACCCCTTGTGGCACAATTGTGCATAGCAACTTCAGGAAAAAAAAATCCTTCATCTATACTAACACTATTTATTAGGTTCTGGTCACATCAGCATCGTGATTCCTTTTTATAATGGGAGGCAGAGCTTGTGACGGATCCGGGGTCTGGCAGACCCCAATAATGGGAAATGTCAGGAATGCAAATTCTGTGACGAAGACTGCAGATGTGAACAGATCCTTTTCTTCAGTGCAATGTACTATATCCTGTATACAAGGCGAAGGGTGGCTTCATAGGGGACAACTAATGGCCAAAAAAAAAAAAATCGCTCAAACGAGTAACCTTCAGCGATAGTTGTTCCCTGTAAACATATAAATCACTCACCATATAGTAGATATCAGCTCTGCACAGTGCTAATGATTACAATGCAGTTACTTCCAGTGATCACAGGCAATGTCTTCTCGGACTGGAGTTGCCTGCTTTCTCTTCTCCATCTGGGCCCAGACCGCCATGATGACTTTTTATAAATCATCTCTGCACACACACTCACCATCCTACTCCTACTTCTGCCTCTCTTAGTGCCCCCTATACAATCCTTTTTGTGCCCCAAAAAGCTATAATTCCTCCTTAGTGGCCCCAGAAAGCCCATGGTGCCCCTTTAGTGGACCTCTGAAGCCTATGGTGGCCCCCTTATGCCCCACCACCTACTCTCTGTATGTCCCTGGACCCTGGCAGCTGTTTTTTTTTTACTTTCAATATATCCCTCACATCCTCCTCGTTGCATGATCCTCTCGGATCCCCTCACATCACCTCTGATTCCCCTTAGTTCCTCCGCATGGCATCTTTATCTCAGTGAATCCTCCTCCCTGACTCTGTCGCCTTCTTATGAACAGAGGTGCCAGATTGGAGGAGACAAGACCAGGGAGGAGGATTCATTGAGATGCACATGATGAAGATGCCGCAGGTTGTGTGAATGAAGCGAAGCATTACCAATTATTTTACTAGTGTGGCATAAGGACCTGATAGAAGTAAAGGAGAATTGGCTAGAGGGCTCGAAAAAGAGTGTAGAAGAGGAAATAAAAAACATGCGTATGTGTCTTGAGTACCATAATGGGGGACAGTTTTCGTCTTTGCTCTAGTGCCCCCTCTCCTTAATGTATTCTTGTGACTTAATAATTATTTAATTGAAGAATAGGCTCATCAAAAAAGCCATGGCATATTCCTCGTCTTGGGATTGAGTAGCGGATTCCATTTAGATTTTTCCTCTGAGGCCGGATAAATCTGCCTTTTATTACTTTATTTTCCATAACAAGTATATACAGTATCACATGCATTGTGCATATAGAGAGAACGACCATTTACATACAGCATCATATACATATAAAATGAACGCAGTAACCGATTAAATGTTTAAAATGTCTACTATTACAGCTCCCAAGGGGTGATAACCCAGCTTTCCTATTCTCCTGAATGGCAAATATGTCAATGGCATAATTCAACAATATGGAAGCGGTAGATGCAGTAATATAAAACAAGACATATTTGCCATTCAGGGGCTACACAGCCATAATGGTGACTTTATTGAGTGTTATCCAGCTGTTCTAGAAAGGAGGTCTGTCACTGTATTCCACCTCAACAGAAGTCATATAACAAGTGTTTTTTCTAAATTCAACAAAAATGCTACTTTTAATAACTACAGTAATCACAAACTTATTCAGAGCACAGATCTGCAAATCAGGTGTTGTCTCAAGCACACCTGATGCAACTAATCAAGGGCTTCATTTGTTGCATCAGGTGTTCTTGAGATATAACACACTAAATACCTAAATTGGCAAGGTCCTTGTTGACCGTGCCTAAGTCAAGAGAGTGGTCCAAAAAGTTTGGAGAAGAGATCATTGCCTTGCACAGATAAAGAAATGGATACAGAAAGAAAGCGAAAGCACTGCATGTTCCTATAGATAGAGTTGGAAGCATAGCTCGCGAGTTCAAGGTTAAAGGAACACTGGCTAGACTACCTGGACGTGGTAGATAGAGGGAGCTATCACCGACTGCCACCAGATTCTTGCGGAAGCAGGTGGTCAAAAACCCTGCAGCAAGATCTGGTGGCAGCAGCTCTGAGTTTTCTGTTTGCACAGTAAGGTTCATACTAAATGATGAAGGTCTTCATGGTCGACCTTCAAGACATACACCTCTACTGAACCACAAGCACAAAAAAAGTCAACTCCAATGTGCTCAAACTATATAAATAAGTCACAAACATTTTGAGATTGGGCCAGTAGTGGGCCAAATAGTGTCTTCCTTAGTGGTCCCAATAGTAATAGGATTCCCTTCATGACCCCCTTAGTAACCCCAGTAGTAATAGTGACTCTGTTATTGGCCCCAGTAGTAATAGTGACCCCCATAGTGACTCCAGTAGTAATAGTGACCTCCATAGTGGCCCCAGTAGTAATACTGACTCCCATAGTGGCCCCAGTAGTAATAGTGATTCCCATAGTGGCCCCAGTAGTAATAGTGATCTCGTTAGTGGCTCCAGTAGTAACAGTGATCTCGTTAGTGGCCCCAGTAGTAATAGTGACTCCCATAGTGGCCCCAGTAGTAATAGTGATCTCGTCAGTGGCCCCAGTAGTAATAGTGATTCCCATAGTGGCCCCAGTAGTAATAGTGATCTCGTTAGTGGCTCCAGTAGTAACAGTGATCTCGTTAGTGGCTCCAGTAGTAATAGTGTCACCTGCTATTGGCCTCTAACCCAGCAGTAACCCAACAAGCAATTCACTCACCCAGCCTGCACCTCCGGTCTGCCGATGACTGCCACGCTGGCATCACATGCAGTAACCCCTGACTTCTTCCCCGGAGTCTGCGCTACGTACAAACCGGCATCTGTGTGCAGAAAGAGGTCAGGGGTCACAGCATTGGCGGCCGCTGATGGACCAGAGCTACAGCCTTGGTGAGCGCACCTTTCTTGTGTGGCTAGTAAAGAATACCTGCCAGCCAAGTGACAACTGGTGGCCCTCTAAGGTCCTGCAGAAGGCATCATGCTCTGGACACCTCATGGTAGGGGCACCCCTGGAACTTCCGAAGTCAAAACTACATCCTTCCACACCTACATCATAGCCTCTCACCTGACCTACCAAGTACTATAGATGCTTGTCAAGAAGGGTTTGAGTAACTCAGAGACTGCAGTAATCATGAAAGGGACACTGTCACCATGGAGTAGCACCATAAACCAAGTTATACTGCTGTTCGGTGCGGTGAGTGGACCAGGGGGGATGTGTTTTTTATCCTCACCTGATCCTGCAGCCTCCTCTTGCGTAGTCTGACAAATTGACTCTTTTCAGACCGTTGTGTGCGCTCTCCCTGCCATAGAAGATTATGGAAGTGCATGCACAGTGGTCTGTAGAGGGGCAGATTTTCAGACAATGGGGGAGTAGCTAAGTATAAAAAAAATCCCCCCCTTCCCATCTGCCCATGGGATCCGCGTACGGGAGAAACGCTGCGGATTTTAAATTAGAATTATGCCCTGGACATGAGGCCTAAAAGTGGTGTTTTGCGTTGCACTTGTTATATTAGTATTCTTGTTTGATTGTTTTTTTTTGCAAACAGTTGAAAGTTTGTAAACTTGGCAAATAAACTGAATTAGCAATGGGAGCTGAATACATTTGATTGCTACTGTATATACATATGCTGAGAGCCCAAGGAACATACTGCACCCCTCACTAAGGCTGGTTGGCTGAGAAGATGACAAGAGTCCATACCCCATGAGATCTGAAGACATTGCAGTACGTAGAAGGCCGTTTTACCCCTTGCTTGTAGACTTCTTGCTGCAGTGGAGACCTGCACCACTGTTCAGGCTGCAATGGAGACCAAGGAAGGCTAAAGTACCATTTTACTTAAAGGGGCTGGGCAGCCCCTCTCTCTTCCACCTGATGTGGCATAGGGTAGAGAGAGGCGTTGCTGCAGGCTCCATAGGAATAGGACATCTACACAATACCTGCCAGATATTGAACAGTTGCCTCAGCAACTATCCTGCCCAGTAGGGTCTCTCCATGCAGATGTCAGACAGGGCGCTGCACAACCTCTTTAATTTGAGCACTCAGATCGTGGAGAGAACAAAAAGTAAAAGTTTCATCTCAACTTTCTATTTTGTTTTCAATTCTTCATCAATTGTATTAGTGCTTGCTGTCAGTGAACAGAAGCCTGAATACTGTAGTATTCACAGTGGAGCGTTTGCTACATGTATCTAGCCTACGGAATTCTATGTGAACTTAACAGACAGAACTCCAAGTTGATACTTTTTACCTGCGCTGATACATTGTAACTAGCAGGACAGGAAAGAGATTTGTGCCGCTGAGAGAATTGCGTGATGCGATTGTAACGAACTCTCAGCTGTGAGAAGCAATTTTCAGCAATCGTTTTTTCAGCGTCTGTTGTGCTTATAGGTCACTAGTTCTTCGTAAATTTTCATGAAGTCCAAAAACCAGTATGTACAGCGGGTGTTTGGTTGCTTATATGGCATTGTAGGCCTCTTTTTCTTCCTTGTAGAGGATGTGCAGGAAGCAGGCGCTCAGCATCACTCCCGCCAGCTGACAACAGAGGAAAATAGAACAGTCCATCAACAGTGAGGAGAAATCCCACCTGACCGAGTGAGCAAATTACCTTATTAGCAAATCTGGAGGCTTGGAAACGCAACTCAAAATGCAGTTCTACAACACCTTCAAGGGTGTCAGACTCATTTTCACAAAGGGCCACATCAGGCTTATGGTGACCTTCAAAGGGCCGATTGTAGGACAGTATAGTAAGGGCTCGTTCACACAAGTGTATTTACGTACATTATATGCAGTGAATAGAAGCCATTGATGTCAATGAGTCATTCACATGATGGATATTTTCACACAGCATGACCTATTTGGTTGCGTACTGCGCACCCCGATAGGCCATTGAAGTGAATGGGCCGCGCAAATATGTGGTGAATGCGCAGGAAACCTACGTATTCGCTGCATATTTCAGTGGGCCCATCTGCGTTCCTTTTTGCGTGCCCAAATATGCAGGCATAAGCGATTTTTGATTGCGCAAATACGCAGCGTACTTGTGCGACCGAAAAAGGACTACGCTCGTGTGACCCCTATAGTGGGCCCAGTAGTAACAGGGTACCCCACAGTGGGCCCAGTAGTAATAGCACCCCCCACAGTGGGCTCAGTAGTAATAGCGACCCCTACAGTGGGCCCAGTAGTAAAAGCGACCCCCCCACAGTGGGCCCAGTAGTAATAGCAACCCGCACAGTGGGCCCAGTAGTAATAGCGACCCGCACAGTGGGCCCAGTAGTAAAAGCGACCCCCCCCACAGTGGGCCCAGTAGTAATAGCAACCCTCACAGTGGGCCCTGTAGTATAGCGACCCGCACAGTGGGCCCAGTAGTAATAGCGACCCCCACAGTAATATTAACCCCCTCAGTAATAATAACCCCACAGCAATATTATCCCCCTCAGCAATAATATTATCCCTGCCAGTAATATTAACCCCCCCAGCAGCAGCAATATTAACCCACCCCCACCCAGCAGAAGCCTCCATTAACCCCCTTCCCACCCAGCAGCAGCCACCATTAACCCCCCCCCCCAGCAGCAGCGACCGTTAACCCCCCCCCCAGCAGCAGCCACCATAACCCCCCCCAGCAGCAGCCACCATAACCCCCCCCCCCCAGCAGCAGCCACCATAAACCCCCCCCTCCCAGCAGCAGCCACCATAAACCCCCCCCTCCCAGCAGCAGCCACCATAACCCCCCCCCCCCCCTTCCAGCAGCAGCCACCACCATTAACCCTCCCGGCAGCAGCCACCATTAACACCCCCCACCCAAGCAGCCAACATTAACGTCCCCCCTCAGTAATAATAGTTCCCCCCCAACCCATATACTTACCTCCTCCCTACTGTCAGCGCCGCTCCCCCTCTGCTCGCGCTAATCCCCGGGTGCACACTGATGTCAGAGTGTGCGCCGGGATCAGCGGTAACAGCGCGATTACTGGTGGGGAGCTGAGGCACCCCAGCTGGTAATCGTTAGAGTGGTGAGCGACTGTCGGCACACCGTGGGCCACAGGAAATGAGGCAGCGGGCCGCATTCGGCCTGCGGGCCTTGTGTTTGACGCATGTGATGTAGTGTAATAGTAATATTCACATGGATGAATGCAATTTTGGTCAGTGAAAAACTGACCGATTTCCCTGTGAGGACCGCTTCACACTAATGTACTTGTATATGCAAAATGTGCAATACACAGAGAATAGACCCCATTGATTTCAATGGGTTTATTCTCACTTCACTTTTTTGTGTGTGCATTCCACATGCGTGGAAAAGACAGCATGCTCTACTTTGAGTGCATTCGCGCACAAAAGGACCCCGATAGCGGTCTATGAGAGGTGGGTAAAGGTGCACTCAATATGCGCACAAATGCACTGTATGCTGTGCAATTCCGTGGAAATAGAACACATCTGGACCTCAGTAGGCTAAAAAGTTGTATAGATTGCTACATGGAAGTGTTCTATGCGCAAAAAAACTGTCCTGTGTGCGCAAAAAAGTACAGTAAAATGTGCTTCTGCACAAATCTGCCTCTTTCATAGTGCAAATGCGTTGTGCTGAGGCTTGCGGTTAGGCGCATGCGCTTGAGTTAAGGGGCCTGAATGTGGGTTTTACATCAATGTTTGTTCAGTTTTTGTTAAGGCTTCTTCACATGAGTGTATGCGCAAAATGGGATGAAACTGAAAGGGAGGAGACACAAATTAGATATTAGACGGTGAGGGTGATCAATGAGTGGAACAGGTTGCCACAGGAGGTGGTGAGTTCTACTTTTTTTTCATTCACGCAAAATATATGCGCAAACCCGCTCCTGTCAATGTGTTCTCTTCTCAGGCGTCTGAACAAGCCATTAACGTACGAGTATCGTCAGAATGTTATCCTTTTTCATGCCCATTCAAATCAGTAGGTGTGTGACAAAAACACGCAGCGTACATACACGCCATGCGAGTGCATTCCATTTTTTGTAACGTACCAATTGAGTTGAATGGGCGGTTCTGGTCCGTAGTTCTACTTTTACTATGAATGTGATTGGTGGGAGTCGTTCTTCCTCTATCCACATGGAATAGCTTGCTGATCATGAAGGCCTAACAATCCTAAGATCCCAAGATCTCAGCCCCAGCATGTCCTCACATGTGGACAACAGAGGTCACACAAGCGTTCCCCCACTCCATTCACTTCAGGGGGACTGCCGAAGACAGCAGCAGCGTCTCGAGTGCTTCCATTGAGTTCAATGGAGCAGCTGTCCACATATCAGAACATCCTGGGGCTGAGGTCTCAGGATCAGTCGGACCCCCGCAGACTAGCAGGTAATGGCCTATCTACATGAGACTTTCCAACATGAGGCGTAAACTACAGATGGTCCCCTACTTGCGAACAGGTTCCGTTCCAGGAGCCTGTTCGCAAGTACATTTGTTCGTATATCCGAACAAATGGTTGTATGGAGCAGGATGGCGGGTGGATCCCGCTCCATACAACGTCGGGTGCCGGCTGTTCTTACAGCGGGCACCCGGCGGCAGCAGTTCGGACGGTATTTAAAGTGTTAGCAGTTCTGTTAGCGGCGCGGCTCGTTGGAACTGCTGCCGCCGGGTGCCCGCTCTAAGAAACAGCCTGCACCCGACGTTCAGGGGGCCCGTACAGCGTCCCGTGATAGGCAGCCGGGGGCCTTGCAGAGTGCCCATCAAGCGCACGGCTTGATAGGCACTCTGCATAGGCAGCACTAGGGCCTTTCAGAAAGCTCCCGGCTGCTTAGCAACTGACCGGACAGGCTTAACCCTTTCCAATCCACTGTCTGACGTCTTCAGACATTCTGATTGAAGGCTGTACAGCTCCGATGTCGGAAGACGTCCGGCAGGGTATTCTTACTGTATATTACTAGCTGCTCTGGTGTCAGGGGCCTCTCCGACATGTCACATATTGCAGTACTGGCTCTAGCCAGCAGACGGCACTATTGTATAATGGCAGAAAGAGAAAGCCCCCTAGGAACTCGAATGTTCGCAAGTAGGGGACTATCTGTATGCAGATGTCTGACGGGGCGGATGCCAAATCTTCAGGATGTCAATTCCCAATGCAGAATTTAACCATTTCAAATAAGAGAGGGAAATCCATGGCTAATGTGCACGAAAATCCACGGCAAATCTGCCTGTACAGTAATACATGTGGATTTTGTAGATTCATTGTGGGTTTTCCACTGCGGACAATGCGACACAAGTATTCCCATCTCATATCGTAATGGCACATCACTAGGATATGTTATCACATATGCACACCTCTCCGACCTCAACCGTTTTTGAGAACGAAGGGGCTGCAGCTGTGATTCCTACTTGCAGCGCAACTGCCATCATACCAAACTCCCTTAGACTGTATCGAAGGTAAAGTAACGTTCAGGCTGTAGTATTACAATTTGTCCACCAGATGGCGATATTGTCATTAAATTCTTTAAAATATATCAATTTATGAAAAATTTCAATTCTACTCAACAGCTGATGAATTGTTATCACTTGTGATTTAGAATCAATTGAGAAGCAGCGAGATCAAGGGGCAATTTAATATAATTTGATTGAAGATGTAAAATGAATTGTTTTAGGAAAGGTCAAGTTGTAACACGAATGGGAGTCTGGGTGTCACAATAGAAAAATTACCTAATATTTTCATGGCATGAGAGCGTATCACATGTCAGCAATCCGCAGAGATAGAAACGCCTCCGCCCTCGACAAGAGAGTCATCCGGTGGATACAATATTCAGGGTGAGCTCGGTCCCAAGTAATGTAAGGCCAACCTTGTGATATTTTCTCACACAGCCGTATGGATACAGATTGGTGTGATCAAGGAAAAATATCCAGCAACTCATTGATGAAAGGGGTCAGAGGAGGATGTCAAGAATCATTTTGACAAACAGGTGGTGCAAAGTCAAGCTAAATACAACACTGGTGCTCCAACTAACATGTCCAAATGCAGAACTCATCATTCTTTAGTATGGATTGGCTATAACAGCAGATGACCAAAGAAGGTCCAAAGTGCTATTAGATGGGCGTCTGTAATATTTTATATATATAGTAGAGGGTGTGGTGAAAAAGACGGATCCAGCGCTGTATCTCAATATTGGTGTGCCATGTTGAAAGAACAATAGTGTACTTGACTAGGAAGGCATGAATGCGCTACACAATAGTATTGCGCACGGGTCCCTGGAACATGGATTGCAATTTTTGTATTGTGGCCTAAGAGATAGAGACGAAAACCCAATCGCAAAGTTGAGGAGTAGCATGTGAGAAGCAGAAATCTTCTTTCTGCGTCCCTATGCCCTGTGAGACCACGCTATGACTGAAGTAAGGAAAGTGTACTGGAAGTGCCCACCTTTTGCTACGGTAGGGGCCAGGGGCGTAACTATAGAGGCTGCAGGGGATGCAGTTGCAACTGGGCCCAGGAGCCTTAGGGGCCCATAAGACCTCTCTTCTCCATATAGGGAGCCCGGTACTATGAATAAAGCATTATAGTTGGGGGCCCTGTTACAGGTTTTGTATTGGGGCCCAGAAGCTTCAAGTTATGTCTCTGTGCAGCATGGTTTAGGTATGGGTACGGGTACAGATACAGATAGAGGGGGGGCCCCGGATCCCGTGTTGCCTCAGAGCCCCTGAGCCTTTAGTTACGCCCCTGGTAGGGGCAGATCATCCAGGAAGTCCTCCAGCATCACATGTAGGAGATTCAGGTACTGATCCGCGTTGGGAGTCCCAGGAATAAACACAGATCCGACGAGGTGATTGTGCCAAATTCAAACCCACATTTTCATACTAAATATTGCGCTGTCTTCTGATTGGTTGGTGCTCTTACTAATATTTTGCATTGCATCTTCACTGAATTGGTGTTTCGCCGGTCACTAACGCAGACCCGCAATGATGGCGTCATCCTGGACTGCACTGTCCATCAGCTCCATACATGTATCGTAGCAGAAGGAGGTCCCTTCAAGCACACTTTCCTTCCTCCAGTCATAGCACTAGTCCCACGGGACGCTTAAGGCCTCATGTCCACGGGACAAATTGAATTGCCCAATCCCTGTGGGTCACCCGCGTGGATGATCTGCAGTTCAATATGCCCATAGACATTAATTGGGCATCTGCAGGTAATTAAATACCTGTGGATGTCATTTTTTCACGGCGTGTGAATCGCTCGTACGGGATTTTTTGCGGTTTCCTGCATGGACGGCTCCTATTGAAGTCAATGGAAGCCGTCTGTGCCGCGGATCCGCAAGAAAGCAGGAGATTTTTTTTAAAAAGCACGGCACATGCGGGCGGCACGTCGCCCAGCGTACCGAGCGCATCCGCCATACAGAAGAAAGAAGACCCGTTCGTGATGGAGAAGACCTGCACAGCAGCTGGACAGGTGAGTAAAGGTCTTTTTAAACCTCATGGCTGCTGGCACAGGTGGAAACTGCTGCGGGATTCCACACTTGGAAACCGTGTGTGCCCGTGGACATGAGGCCAAAGTTGATTTCTGCTTCTCACCTGCTACTCCTAAACTTTGCAATTTGGTTTAACTTTCTATCTCTTACCGGGGCCACATCATAAAACTGAAATCCATGTTCCGTGGCCCCCAGGGGCCCGTGCACCATACAATCCTGTAGGGCATCCATGCCTTCCTATTCAAGTACATTATTGTAATTTCACTATAGGCCACTATACTGAGATACAGCGCTGCATCCGGCTGACCACAACTTGTATTATATGAAATCAGCAGAGAATTTGGGACCTATTGAGATGAAAGCCTGCAGTACAGAGCAGGAGAATTAGCTGTTATACGAATATCATCCAATCGGCTGCCATACAAATGAATTATTTTCCCAAGCATGACCTACCTGAAAGCAGGCGATGCCTATAGAAACGGCTCCAATGAGCAACAGGTGCTTCTGTATAAACTCCTCCAGTATATCAATGCATCCCCCCTGTGAAGAGAGGCAGCGATGATCACAGTTACAGTAGGTCACATGGTCTTATATCGCATTGAACGCTATTTAACCCAGTATATATATATATATATATATATATATAAATATATATATATATATATCTTGCCCTGAAATGTTGCACTGCTTCAGCATAAACGGTCACAGGGATGACACTTTGCCGGCTTCTTCCCGCTTCCATCGTCTATAGTGACCGCTGTCCCCCTATACACAAACAGGTGCTGTCACTTTAGGTGGCCCGTAGAGATGAGCGAACCTACTCGTTTCGAGTAATTACTCGATCGAGTACCGCTATTTTCGAGTACTTCAGTGCTCGGGTGAAAAGATTCGGGGGGCGCCGGGGGGCGGGGGGAGGCGTGGCGGCACGGGGGGGTAGCAGCGGGGAACAGGGGGGAGCCCTCTCTCTCTCCCTCTCCCCCCACTCCCCGCTGCAAACCCCCCACTCACCCACTGCACTCCCCAAATCTTTTTGCCCGAGTACGGAAGTACTCAAAAATCGCGGTACTCGGGCGGAAAAGATGCGTGGCCGAGTAGGTTCGCTCATCTCTAGTGGTCCGCGTATGGTGAGGCCGGCACGATGCTGCCCCCAGTCCTCTGAGATCTAGACCACACATTACTACCAAAAGCAAAAACATCTAGAAATAGCGGCCATGCAAGGGGTCCTTCCCATTGATCACTATCCGCCTTCCCCGTTTAATCTAGATCTTCAGACCCTAGCAAGTTCTTCCTGTCTGGGCTTTGAGCGGTGGGGTGTGATAAAGTCATCACACGGCAGGATGTTGGGCTGGATGCAAGTGACAGAAGCCTCATCTAAGCTCCCATTCAAGCATCTGAATTTTGGGGAGCCGCAATTCCCCCAGCCGCCCATCTTCAGCCCTGACCGGTCTTACTACATCTTACCAGCAATTTAGAATGTCCAATGAAATAAGGGTGAAGAAGCCCCAGGTCAGCTCTTACCTCTACCTTATATATATTTGAGGGGTGGTCCCGCTCTCCACAGGTTAACGTCATAGTTTTGCAGCAGCTATCGGGCACCCTTCTATGCCCGCTGTACTCGCTTGTATTGATGTATAGGCTGTAGCTCCAGTCTTCATAACTTGTGCTGCCACAACACCTAAACTTCAGGATACAGAAAAGAAGGCCAATCATTCGAAAGACTATTGCTTTCAACTAGCAGTAATACTTGTCGGGGGAGCACACACTTTTGGGGGGGCACATACATTCTGGGAGGCACATACGTTTCAGCAAGGAGTACATACTTTTCATGGGACACATTCATTTGGCTCAGTATCCCAAAAAGTGAGTCAATACCAGAGTTATAGCAGGGATGCAGGTATGGGGGTACAAAAGTAACAGTCACACCCAGACTGAGGGGGCCCAGAGGTCCTGGTATTATGGAGGCTTACATCCTGCTGTAGGTGATCTATGGCATAGGTGATCTCTGTCATCCCCGGTTGTCCATAGGTATGCACGATGGTTTCGTTGAGACTTTCTTTAAGTTCTTCACTTATCTAGTCAAAGCAAAAACATAAGTGTAGTCATTATTTTTGGCAAAGACTCAATAGACCCCATTCAAGACTTGTCTGCCGTAAGTGGGTGCTGCCAAGACCTAAACCCCTGTGCATATGTCTATTAGGCATATGAATGTCATAGAGCGGGGCCCCCATTCCCAATTCTCTCTATGACCTAGAATGGAGAGCCATTCAGTTAGAGGGAGGTCATCTGCAGGATCCCCATTCGTATGAACCGCCTGTAGTACCACATTTCCCCTGTAGGAGAAATGTGTGGCTGGCTGCGGCAAAATCAGCTAATTGCTGGGGTTGCCAAGGTCAGAACTGGGTGATCAGCTGTTTTCTCTGGGCTCCGCATTCTTGGAGGGGTTGTACATCTTGGCACAACCCCTTTACAAAGGTTTTACATTGCTGATGGCTGTGTGCTGTGATCTCCCTCCACAGAATCAGTAAGGGGTAAAGCAAGCGTTATCTCCCAACATATCCCCCATTTGTAGGATACCTTTAATCTCCAACCCTTGATCCATCCAGGAATGTTCATGAAAAATCCCCAAAAATGCCCATGTTGGGGCAAAATTGCATATACAACTCGTCTTTGAGCTTTTTGTGGGACAATTCTAAAAAAAAATATGGGCCGTTTAGCTGGTATTGGTGAAGGGTTGTATAGAATATACACAATCTACAGTTTGCGTCTGTCTCCTTCGGCTAGTGGCACCCTACCATAATTGTGAGTTGCGCCCAAGAGACTTGGGTGCTACTCGCATTGGACACCAATCTATGTGCTGTCTCATATGTACAGACACAGCACATTCAGAAGCACTCTTTATTTAAAAAAATAGCGCCCCTAGAAGCAGTTGTAATTTTTTTGCAGCACTCGGCATTCAGTTCCATCTCAGGCAGATATGAAAATGATTACAGCTCTGATGTGATTAGATGGACGGTCTTGTCACCTGAGGCCCTAAAAGTGGTTCCACCCATGGCCTATAAAAGGCTCTCAGAGGCTACTTACACAGTGAGGGCTCCTTCACATGGGCGCTGCGATTTTCGGCCGTCCGCGTTGTGGCCAAAAATACCATGAACAAGAAGCAGCCGCATCTCCCATTTTAACACCCATTATATATGCCGCAGCCTGGAATACCATTGGGCTTGGGGAGAGAGTTTAGCTCTGCTAAACTCCCTCCCCCTGAGAGTTGGTGTGCTAATCTCCTGCCCCATCCCCTCCTTTTGCCGGCAGACGTCAAGGGGCAGAGAGGGGGAGGAAATTTAGTAGAGCTGCCCGCTCACCAGATTTATCACCAATAGAACATGTATGGGACAATCTGGGATGCCAACTTCAACAGACTACGAGTCTGCTTGATTTAGAGACTGAGTTACAGCAAATGTAGACTGATATGCCATAGGATACCATATGGAACCTGTATGCCTCCATGCCCGCCCGTATCACATCTTGTATCCAAGCTAGAGGCGGTACAACAAGGTACTAGAGCCTCTATGCCCGCCTGTATCACATCTTGTATCCAAGCTACAGGCAGTACAACAGGGTACCAGAGGTTCCATGTCTGTCCATATTCCATGTTATATACAAGCTAGGGATGGTACAACAGGGTACTGGAGCCTCCATGCCCGCCTGTATCACATCTTGTATCCAAGTTAGAGGCATTACAACAGGGTACTAGAGCCTCCATGCCCTTCTGTATCACATATTGTATCCAAGCTAGAGGTGACCCAAAAGGGTACTAGAGCCTCCATGCCCACCTATATCACATCTTGTATCCAAGCTGGAGACGGCTCAACAGGGTACTAGAGCCTCCATGCCCATCCGTATCACATCTTGTATCCAAGCTAGAGGCGGTACAACAGGGTACTAGAGCCTCCATGCCCCCCGTATCACATCTTGTATCCAAGCTAGAGGCGGTACAACAGGGTACTAGAGCCGCCATGCCTGTCAGGTCACCTCTAGCTTGGATGTAAGATGTGATACAAACAGGGTACTAGAGCCTCCATGCCCGCCCAAAGAAAGGACAGGATTTATCTTCTTGCTACTTTTTCCAAACTCCTGTACTATAAGAGGAGGTAAAAGAAGCCGTTCATGTGCAGTTACGCTCCGTACCGGCAAGGTTAGTTGTGCATACGGCTGTATGAAACCGCCCTTAATCTAAGGACAGCACACGGCCCCTTTATAGCCTATGAGGCTGTGCAAATGGATGTTTTCATCATCCTACGTGAAAACACGCATTGCATGTCCTATTCCTGTCCGCACCAGAAAATAAAGATAGGGCATACCGATGCATGATAAATCGGACAGCGCATGGACAGATATCCGTGTGCTGTCCAATGTGAGGCGCCCCTCAGGCGCAGCCCATATGGGAAATGTGTGGGAGGCCTAGGTGATACATTTTTAAATAGACTTTCTCCGTGACTTCCTCACTGTTTGCAAGATCACTGCTTGCTGTCATTCAATTAGAAGCTTCATTCTTTACACTCTGTCCTGGTCATGGCATCATTGCATCATCTCTCCTACATGGTGAACAATTTTTTTGAGTACCTTGTCGCTATCCCTCCCAAGAAAATCAAAAAGTTACATGTACGCCCCAAAAATAGTACCAATAAAAACTCTATCTTGCTCTGCAAAAACCAAGCCCCACACGGCCCCATTTGTAGAAAAATTAAGAAGCTATGGATGCCAGAATGTGGCGGCAAAAAGCAATTTTTTTAAATAAAGGGTTTTTTACTGATGTCAATGGGGTTTCCTACAATATGCGCTTTTGCATGAAAATGCGAGCGGGAAAAAAAGCGCAACATGCTCTATCTTTGTACACATTTGCGCACCAAAGACCCCGTAGGAGTCTGTGCTGGACGTGCAAATGTGCACCCAATACCTGCATAACTACACATTACACTGTGCGATTTCACAGGAAATTTAACACATCTGGTACTAATTAGGTTGCACAGCCATTTAAATCACTGCGTGGGCGTATCCGGCACCGATGTGAACGGTCCCCGACAGCGCCAAAATGTACAGTCAAATGCACTAAAACGGTCGTGAAAAATCCTTCACTGCGTAAAATGATTGTAGGCATACGATCGTGTGACTTGAGCCCTAAATGGCGCCCGAAACATAACTCAGGGCTTTTTCCCCGTGAGCGTGTTTGCGCTCGTTTCTGCACGCACTAAATACAGGGAATACAACCCATTGGGTTAATTCCCAAAAATGGTTTTGCACGCATTTCATGCACGTGCAAAAACATATGACCTGCTCAACTTTCCTGCAAGTGAATGTGTCATAGAAGGTTTGAAAACACAAAAGGGAAAGGGAAAAGGACACAGCTGGCCCTTAATAGGCGTAAGGCCGCCTGCACATGAGCGGGTCGGATACTGCAAGAGAATCCACCCCTGTGCCCGGCTGGTGAACGCCGCATACCTCTCAGTGCAGACGGCCATCTGTACTGCGGGTGTTCCATCGGACGTGCGTAGTACTGAATCTCCCGCACTGTCGCTAGGCAATGACGCTGATCCCGCGACCCTTTTGCAACGCAGTCCATGCGTAGACCGCGCTAAAATAAAGCATGCTGCGATTTTTCCCCTGCGAGCGGAAAAATCACAATTGATTTCCACTCGTGGGCAGGAAAAAGCACTTTTGCATAGCATGTAAATGGCAGGTATTTGCTGCGGAATCCAGATACGGACGCCGGCCCCCGGATTCCGCAATGCAAATCTGGCCGTGTGCAGGCAGCCTAAAAAAAGGCATTAAAGGTGTGTCACACACGCATGTGAACTGGCATTGCGAGCGCAAAAATTACACGCGGTATCAGACTGATTATAGTCCTCTCCAAACCTCGTTCACACACAAATACGCTGCACTGCGGCGAGCAGATTTGCGCATATGCTTGTGTGAAGCCGCCTTTATCTTGCAAAAAACAAGCCCTCCTACAACTACGCTGATGGAGAAGTAGGAACGTTACGGCTCTTACAAGGCCGAGAAGCGAAAATGATAACGCCAAGATGAAAAGTCTTTGGTGTGGAAGGGGTTAAGGCATCGCAGCAACTTGATATTGTCTCACCCATTACTTGTTCTATCATTCCCAATTTTACACATTCGCAGGTGAAATCAGGTCACTTATAAGTTGTCGGAACCGATTACTGATGGAGTCTCATCTATTCTCACTTTCACGCAAGTCTTGCATGAAAACGGTGACTGAGAATGTTCTTGGGCCTGACTCACTCTTGCTGGTGTGAATGCACTCTGAAGGGGAGGAAATAAACCTGTTATTTGTACAGCACCAACGTATTCCGCAGCACTTTCAGGTAATTTGTTTGCTACCCCCCAGCAAGCTGGGGACTCATTTTACCGACCTCGGAAGGATGAGTTGACCTTGAGCCCGGGATTGAACCCGCAACCTTCAGGTCGTGAGTGAGAGCTTAGGACTGCATATTAACACTCTGCACTACAGTTTCCGTAACTCTTGTGTTACGGAAACAGTGTAGCGCGCTGTACTACTGTTTCCCTTACTCCCTTTGACTTCAATGGGAGTTATGGAATATGCGTAACGCTGCTGTCTTGGTCATTTCCGTATCACGTAGTGAGGAGGTTGAGACACAGCCGAGGTTTTCCCATCTCAGCCACGAAATGCTGGGCTGGGGATATCTTTTTAAGTCTTGCCTGCAGACGGCTGTCCTCTGCTACACCTCAATGGCCCGTAATGGTGAAGTCACTTCATATAAAATAGTACTTACGGTTTCATAGTACATGTAGGAAAGGACACCTGCTGCAAGTTCTGCTGTATAAACTGAGATTAGAATAGCCAAATACTGCAAGAGAAGGAAAACATTTGTAAAGTTACATATGATGTCCAATTAGTATTCCTTACTTGTGTCAATTATCTTGATCTACTATGTGGAATATTAAACATAACAGATTCATTTGGCTTTCCTTTGCACCTGTACGACACAGACACTGTCACAATGCTTAGATCAGGCATACATGTTTTTCACAACAGAGGGCACCAGAAGCCTATTCTAGATGGATGGGGAAGGAGTTTCAGCATGACAGGCAAAGATGACACTTTATGTAGTAAGAGAGTCAAGAAGTACAGTCGTTGGGAGAATGTTCTGTGTGTTTGAGTAATCTCACCACCAACGATTGACTGCAGTATTCATAGAGTACTATTAAGAAGGAGAAGCCAACCACTTACCAGCCTAGTGACACAGAGATGGAGACAGCCTTGAAACAGAGCAGCAACTCAAGCTGGCCTTACACCAGAGCTTTAATCAGCAATAAAAGACAGCATGAGTCTAACAGAGTAAGGTCACCTGGTGTAAGAAGTGACTGACATTAAGATTATTGTCATATATTCAAGTGGATTTGTCAGAGACTTTGTCATATTTTAAATGGCAGTATACAGAGACTGTGAAATTCTGTCTGCAATACTATGCATTGTAATGCATGTTGCACTGCCATACTTGGTGCTGCCTAATCTACAGTAAAGGCACCAATGATTATAACCACTGCTTAAGTGATATTGTCACCCATCTAATTTTATTACACATCTAACAGATGATGCTGTGTTGCTGTAATGCAACTCCATGTGTAAGGACCAGTTAAAACACTGCTACTTTTATAAATGTGCATTAGAATTAATGCTGAATAGCTTTCACTATTATTTTGGGGCTGGCAGAAATAAAGAATGACCCTATACCAGAGGTTTCAACAGTGATAACAGACAGTGTGAGTCTAACAGAGCAAGGGCACCTGATATAAGAAGTAACTGACACTCAGATTTTTGTCATACACCCAAGTGGATTTACCAGAGATTTCATCATATTCTAAGTTGCAGTAGACAGAGACTGTTAAATTCTATCTGCAATATTCTGCATTACAATGTATGTTGCACTGCCACACTTGCTGCTTCCTAAGCTACAGTATAGACACAGATGACAGCAACCAGTGACATTTTTACCCATGCTACTTTCTAACAGATGGTGTTATGTTAGTTTAATGCACCGCTAAGGGGTAGGCACCAGTTAAAACACTGCCTCTTTCCATAGATCTGCATTATATTTCATGCTGGATAGTTTAGAAAGCTGTCAGTTTGCTCTCTACTCTTTTTTGAAAACCCATTGAAATCTTTGGGGAGAAAAATAAAACACTTATTTCCCTTTCATTGACGATTTTCTGCTCCAAAAATGGAATGGAGAGATGGAAAGCCAAATGGAGCCCTAACACAGGTGTGAATGGGGTCTTAAACTGTTAACTTGGGGTTGCCAACTCAAGAGAAAGACTGGCCTTATACCAGAGGTGTCAACGATGAAAAAAAGTCAGTCTAACAGGGCAAGGGAACCAGGTGTAAGAAGTGACTGAGATTACTGTTGATTAGCTAAGCCAGAGACTTTACTAGAAACTATTGCTATATCCTTATATTGCAGTATACAAAGACTGTTAAACTCCATTTGTATCATATATATAGGGCCAGTCTTTCTTTTAAGTTGTACATATACAAAATTATACAGTTTGTTGCAACTGTTGGAGTACTTCTTTAACTTTAGATTTAGTAATAAGGCTACCGGGATCTGAGTTCTCTCATGTGTCCAAATTAATTAAAGATGATCATCAGAGAAAACAAAAACACAAGAGATATCAACTGTGTGAAGTCACCATCTCTTTCTAACGAGCCCAGCCCATTGAGCTTTATATCATGCAAAGCAGGTGTCTAGTTAAGGTTACACCTAGATGCTGTAAAAGGTAACAAACTCTACAAAAGTCTAACACGTACAAATGGATAAATTATGTGATGATTACATCACTTTCACTGATAGGAGTGAAAGAATGTGCATACAATGCCTAAACATGGTCTTTAGTAGGTCATGACTCCTTGGATAAGGGGACATTTTTCTACGCAGGTGGTGGGGTGGTTTGCCATTGCCTTCTCCAATCATTTTTTTACTCCTCAGCAAGCTGAATCACTCATTTTACCAACCTCGGAAGGATGGGTCAGCCTTGAGCCAGCTACCTGAACCACATGGGGAGGGAACCTGCAAACTTCAGGTCATGAGTGAGAGCTTAGGACTGCATTTCTGCTGCCTTAACACTCAGTGCCACACAAGGCTCATACATATGGCCTTTAGGGAATGTTACTACCTAGAATAGCTCAGGCAGGTCTTTGCGGCTTTAAAAGTTTCAGGCTTAAAGTTGTATTAACCCATGAATGACAAGTGTAACACAAAAATCATCTTAACTAGAGATGAGCGAGCAAACTCGCTAACGGCAATTACTCGATCGAGCATTGTCCTTAGCGAGTACCTGCCCGCTCGGAAGAAAAGGTTCGGCTGCTGGCGGTGGGGGAGCGGCGGGGGAGAGCGGGGAGATCTCTCTCTCCCTCTCTCCCCCCGGTCCCCCTGCTCACCACCGCAACTCACCTCTCACCCGCGCCAGCAGCCGAACCGTTTCTTCCGAGCAGGCAAGTACTTGCTAAGGACAATGCTCGATCGAGTAATTGTCCTTAGCGAGTATTCTCGCTCATCTCTAATCTTAACTCTTTGCAATCCAATTTTTGCTTCAGGGTTTTCCTAGGTGGCTTTCTCTTTCTGCTGTTATACAATGGCGCCATCCGCTGGCTATAGCCAGTACTGTGCTATGTGACATGCTGAAGAGACCCCAACAACAGAGCGGCCAGCAATCTACAGTAAAATTAACCTGCCGGACGTCTTTCAACATCGGAGCTGTACAGCCTTCAATCAGAATGTCTTTAGACGTCAGACAATGGATTGGAAAGGGTTAATACTTTCATACAACCACTGCCTCATTGAAATTGTCGCTTGCTCTTCATTACATGCTGATCCTATTTGGTGGTTCCTATTTGAAAGCTTGTCTATAGTGAGGCCACCATTTATGGGATTATCTAGTTTAAATATCCTCTTTGCAAAACCCTATTGAACCATTTTGCGTAAAAGAGAGGGGCTGCATTAGACGTCTTCATGTATTAGCCAGAGATGAGTGCAACAACAAAGAGCGTCTCTTGCTCTGGAGGACCCAACACATCCATGTATTACCTGAAAAACCCATTGATTCGAATAGGCATTATGTAATGCTTCAGTTCTCCTGTAGTGGCGCTGTCCAAACTGGCCAACTCTTTTAGGCTGTTTCCACATGCATTCTGAATTGTAGCTCCATATATGAAGCCTTGTCGCATCTAGTGGATTGGACCAATGTCTATGAGAATCAGATCATACCATTGAGTCCAGTATGAAGCCCACACATGGTGGTTTTCGCTATACTTCAGAGCTTTACACCATGGAAATGTGTTCATCGTCCTGATTTTAGGATAAGCTGGAGTCTCCTTATTAAAACCCTCCAAATATTTGCATTTCAAAGCTGAATTTCTAAACTGTACATATAATTAGTAGTTAGTTGTATCAGGCGGTGGGACAGATGGTGCAGATCAGAGATGTCATGAGCAGCATATTATCTCCTCTTCTGGAGGACGTGCGGAGCTGAAATCCTCAACGATATCAATGCAGAAGCATAAGGACGGCATCATGTGTGTCTGCTTGCAAAATATACTGTACGCTGCACACACGATCCACTGTGATTATAATATGAAGTCATTTCAAAGTGAGAGCGATGACTGTCCATGAAGAAGCGAGTCCATAGAGGGGGCAGAGGTAGCAATCGCAGGCTGCTCTGGTCAACAAGGGGGTCCAAAAACTCCAAATAGGAAAACACCAGTATTATAGCTGGCACATGGCAGGTCGGGACTGTTACAGATTTTACATTGGGGGCCCCGGAACTTCAAGTTACACCTCTGTTAGTTGCAGAAATCCAATGCGGTAAAGGAAACATGTCAAAAGGTCCATAAATTTAGTTATGGGGTGCAAAGGTCACGGGGAGAACTGTTCCTGCACTGTGTCCCCCTGAAGTCCACGCACCCAAGCAGTGTGACTCTTTTCAGTCTGCTCTGTGCACACATTCTCCCATAGAGAAAATAAGGAAGATGGAACAATACAATGCAGTGCCACCTATAGGAAGTCAGCAAGTCAATGTCAGACTCTTTATACAAGCCTTTATAACAATGACTCCTATCTGCAGGATAAGGGATAACTTAATGATTGGTGAGGGTCTGACTGTTGGAACTCTCACCGATACCGTTAACGGGAATCTGTTTGGTCCCTGAGTGGCTAGAGCAGAGTTCCCGCAGGCACATCACTACTCTATTCACTTCAGTGCCAGAGATTACCGAGTTCAAACACTTTCAGCAATCTTCAGTGGCGTTGTTGAAGTAAATGGAGCCATGGCGCACCTACACAATCTCTGCTCTATTCAGTCAAGGACCAATTGAATATCTATTCTCGGGATCGGTGGGAGTTCCAGTGGTTGGACCTCGTGATCATAAAGCAATTTCCTATCCACAGGGGATGACTTTATATTTTGGTCAACACCTTTAAGGAGCTGAGATTGGCAGTGTGGGTTTCACAGGTGCTTTTCCCATTAAATATAGGCACACCAAGCCTGGTCACTGACAAAAACTGTTCTCCTCAAGGAAGATTGCTTAGTGTGAACCATGCCTCAATGCAAGCAACTTTCATAAGACGTGTTTTAGAGATGTATGAAGCTTGAAAAGGCTACAAAAGCATCTCTACAGATCTGGGGTACATGTTGTGAGGTTTGAGTTGATACAGCTGAATTTTCAATACAGCTCTTAATATAAATATAGTATCAAAACTGCAAAATGAATCACTGTTAAATACACATTCACCGACCGAGCAGGTTTAATTGCTGGGTCAGATTCTGACCATGTCATAGAGATGTCATAGAACAATATGAATGGGCCGATGTCTAGCCTTAACTGTAAGGGGTTGCATATACATTAATCAATCAAAACTAATAATGGACTCTTAAGGGATTGATTTCTATGGGTTTAATGCTGTGCGCTGTTTAACATCTCAGAAGGAAATATGAATTCTTGGAAGCCCGGTAAGAAAATGAGTGGGATCAGACTTTAACAGTAGGATTCACCTTCAAAGAAGCAAAGAACGGGCTTATTGCAGAACCCCCTGCAGGGATAAAAGTATTGCTGGCGGTATACTTAGCACACTGTGCATGGTTAATCATGAAAGGAGATTCTGTATAGAAATCTACAAGAAAGGAATAACTGTACTTAGACTGACAACATGACACAGGAACATGCAATTATATTCCGTGTATTTGTCTTTTTGTTTTACCTCCTTTTGTGTCTCATATAAGCTGGCTGAGAATATAAGATGAGCCAGATGCAGCAGACTACTAGTAAGAAAGGCTTTATACTACTTGTTGGATGTGCTTGCAAATGATTGTGGTGGCATTGGTCAAAAATGCAGTCCATCACCCTATATGCTAGTTGAAGTCTATGGCCAAAGCCAGGGACGTAGCTAAAGGCTCATGGGCCCGAGTGCAAAAGTTTATCTTGGGCCCCCCAACTTCTCTTAACCCCTTAAAGCAGAGCCGTAACGTGAAACTCCTGGGCCCCAATTTAAGACCTGTTACAGGGCCCCCAAACATAATGCTTTATTAATAGTACTGGGCACCCTATATGGAGAAGAGAGACCTTATGGGCCCTCTATGGCTCCTGGGCATGGGAGCAACCGCATCCCCTGCATCCCCTTTGGTTATGCCAGTTGCCACAGCTTAAAAGTGTTTTCCACTCTGCACAATCTATTTTTGCTAGAAGGGTTCGGTAATTATAAGAGCTCATGCCCATGATCTTGTTTTACTGTTAGGCCTGCTACTTGTGTGTGTTGCCCACTTGCAATTCCGGTCGTCCGTTTGCTCCTCCTGAATGAACGGACCCTCAGCTTCTAATTTCCATCAGCACTGCAGGAGTTAATCCTCCTCAGTGCTCACAGTACAGCTGCAGGGTAATAGGCTATTGCCCTCCTATTTAAGTGAACTGGGGATCGTCCTCCTTTGCTTAAGTGTTGGTGTAAGTTTGCCTCAGTCACCCGGCAAAGGTCTCCTCTGTCTGACTTCTGTGTCTGCTCTGATCCCTGAGCTTTTACCTGGACGTTTGTTCTCTGCCTGCTCCTACTCTACACTGGTTTCTGTTTATAGTCCGGCCTGTTTCATGTTGCTTCACATCAGTGCCTCTGACTCCCATGGCCAGCTGCCAAAAGGTAACAGACTGCTCAGTTTCCCACAGCAAAATCTAGATCCCTGTACAGGGGTTAAAGGGTGAATACCGGGGGACCGTCATAATAACGCCCTTAGGATTAGCCCAAAGTCAAACCGGTTGGTTGACACAGTGGTTCCACAATTGCTGTCCGTAACAATTACACATTTCTATTTATATATATGTATATATGGTTCAGGTAGCTTAAAGGGGTTGTCTCGCGGATAGCATCAAAATTTTACTCTGTGCGTTCCATTGCTGATTCCAGCCTCCTGATTGGCTGGAATCGGCACACGTGACGGGGCGGAGCTACGATGACGACGCGGTGACCAGCTCTCCGGCACGAGCGGCCCCATTCACCAGGCAGAAGACCGCACAGCGCAAGCGCGTCTAAAAAAGCAAGAAGCCAGCGAAATTAGATGGAGCCATGGAGACGTGGACGCTAGCAACGGAGCAGGTAAGTGAATAACTTCTGTATGGCTCATATTTAATGCACGATGTACATTACAAAGTGCATTAATATGGCCATACAGAAGTGTATAGACCCACTTGCTGCCGCGAGACAACCCCTTTAAGGTTGACTCAGCCTCCATCCTTCTGAGGTCAGCAAAATGAGTACCTAGCTTGCTGGGGGGGGGCTTAAAGATGATTGGGGAATGCAAAGGCAAACCACCCCGCAAAAGCAGTCTGCCAAGATGTGACGTTACCCTAAGGGTGCATTCACACAAATGTTTTCACGCTGAGCCGATATACGTCGTCCTCATGTGCAGGGGGGGGGGGGGGGGATGGAAGAGCCAGGAGCAAGAACTGAACTCCTGCCCCCTCTCTGCCTCCTCTCTGCCCCTCTGCACTATTTGCAATGGGGAGAGGCGGGACAGGGCTAATTTTCAAATCTTAGCCCCGCCTCCTTTCATTGCAAATAGTGCAGAGGGGGTGGAGAGGAGGCAGAGAGGAGGCAGAGAGGGGGCGGGAGCTCAGTTCCTGCTCCTCGCACTTCCACCCCCCCCCCCTGCACACGAGGACGACGTATATCGGCTCGGCGTGAAAACCGAGCCGATATACATTCGTGTGAATGCACCCTAAGGGTCAGTCATGACTTGGTACTTGCACCAGGGGACTTTACCTTTACATATATACACTTGGAAACTCCCATGTATTTGCTCCTGTAAAGGGGCATTCTGTCCCAGACAACCACTGGTTAAGCTATAGTTAACAGCAGATGAACTATTGGAAAGTTGCATGCAAATCCTAAAAATAATACAATTCCCCTATATTAACTTTTGTAATTTCTTCTATTTTTTATTATTTTAATCTGCTAATTGCTGTAAAAGGATTGTATGTCACTAGAACAGCTTCCAATATTAGAAGCTTCCAAAAACAGATCGCTCTTAGTCTGGGGAACGAGCCCCTTGATAAGATCCTATGCGATTAGGAATTGGAGATTATTAAGATTTTCGGTAAGTGTACACTCCTGGGGAATCAGTGTTCCCTTTAATGTGAATTTTATCTAATATAATTAGAGGTTCAATTTACAGACATTATTGTCACTCCTGTTTTTTTCTGAGTAATTAGGAAATCAATTAATTTTAAGGCCTGTTGTCATAGAAGGTTTCTTCGGTATTCATAAATCACATTGTCGTCTAACCGAATTAATTGTAAAGCAACAGAAACAGCAAATAACAGAATAAACGAAGTATACTACGGCTCAGGATCGAAGAAATGCAGACACTGAGATGTGATATTTGTGTTCGCTTTTTCTACAGCGCCCCTGAAGGTCAACCAAAGCATAGCAGCAGATCTCTGGTTACACTACAGAGATCTGTGGAGTATACCTGTTTACATGGTCAGAAATGTTACCTAGGAGCTACAGCACCACTCTTATCCATAGACGGTCTGCAACGAGGCTCCATTCACGAGCTGCAGCAGCAGATGCAGCCCCAAGTCAAGAGTGATGCTGATTCTGGAATAACACAGTTATGTCTTTCTAATCTGGGACAAGGCTTTAAGCAAATCATGATTTGAGGATATGCTATAGAGAACGCCCATGGCAATACTATAATGATATCATCTGTGAAATCCTAAAAGCATGACCTGTTAGGGGCACTTCAGGGAATGAATGACATATTCGCATATAGATTCGCAGATGTACCACATCTATAGGGTATTGCAGTGAACTATAGAAAAATTAAGGTCTTTATCTGGCATGACAGGGGCCCACACCTTCCAGGAGAATGGGTAGTCTGTTATACAATTTTACTATACAAGGCTGGAAGTGAAAAAAGAGGCTGAGGATTATTATCAGATTAGATATTAGAAAATACACTCTGACAGTGAGGGGGATCAATGAGTGGAACAGGTTGCCACGGGAGGTGGAGAGTTCTCCTTCAATGGAAGTCTTCAAACAAAGGCTTGAACCAGAGGCGTAACTTGAAGCTTCTAGGCCCCAATGCAAAACCTGTAACAGGGCCCCCAACTGTAATGCTTTATTCATAGTACTGGGCTCCCTATATGGAGAGGAGAGGCCTTATGGGCCCCCTAAGGCTCCTGGGCCCGGGTGCAACTGCATCCCCTGCACCCTCTATAGTTACGCACCTGGGAACAGTCATCTGTCTGGGATGATTTACTGATTCTACATTGAGCAGGGGGTTGTACCCGATGACCCTGGAGGTCCCTTCAAACTCTACCATTCTAGAATTCTATCAGGATAGGTGGGAGCAACAGATGTAACACTCTGATAAATTAGACTTTAGTGGATATCTCTCTGGTTGACTGGCTTGCCTTTTGAGTATGTCCCTTTTACAATTACACAGGGCATACTAGCTGACTCTACTGCACCATGACTCTTTGATCGTCGTGAATCTTGCTTTTAATTGTATCTTATAACCCCACTTGCTGCCGCGAGACAACCCCTTTAAATGCTTTTATCAAGTCTTGCAAAGTGGCTAAGAATATAAGCCAAACCATAAGGAAAAGACAACCATCTGCAGGCATGTGTTTGGCCACTATAGACATATGGGTCACTTTATCCTTAGGGAGAAGACTCTGGTAATTTGAAGTTGCTGCGCCCTATGCAAAATCTGTAACAAGGCCCCTTACCTACCATGTTTTTCGCTTTATAGGACGCACCGGATGATAAGACGCACCCCTGTATTAGAGCGGGAAATAGGGAAAAAATATTTTGAACTCACCCAGGGATAGTGCCAGGCGACGGAGCAGAAGGCGCAGCAGAGGTCTGAAACAGCGGAGCTCCGTGTCATAGCGGAAGGGGAAAGGCCGATTGGTGGAGGCAGGGAAGCAGCAGCAGTACCCGCCGACGTTCATCACCAATCAACGGCACGTATGGGCGTCAGTGGGGAAGAGACAAAACTGGTAAGTGATCGCACATTTGTTTGCGTAATTGCAAGTTTTTTTGGGTAACCGTAATTTAGTTAGCGCGATTGCGCATTTAAACTCGTGATTGTGCGAAAAAATGTCGATGCAACGAATTTCAGCACATTTGCTTTATAAGATGCAGCGTTCCCCCCCCCCCCCCCCCCCCCGCTTTGGGAGGAAGAAAAGTGTGTCTTATAAAGTGAAAAATAATGTATATGCTTTATTTATAGTACTAGTAGCCTCATATGGGGAAAAAAGACCTTATAGGCCCGCTAAGTTTGGAGGGCAACCCCCCCCCCCCCCCCGCCCCCTCTGTATGCACTATAGTTATACCCCTGGTGCCAGCCAGAGGCGTAACTTGAAGCTCTTGGCCCCAATGCAAAGCCTGTAACAGGGCCCCCAACTATAATGCTTTATTCATAGTACTGGGCTCCCTATATGGAGAAGAGAGGCCTTATGGGGCTCCTGGGCCCGGGTGCAACCGCATCCCCTGCACCCTCTATAGTTACGCCCCTGGTGCCAGCACTTTGCTTTCACATGAACACACTTTTTCAGGGTTGGCAATACAAATTAATCAGATTACAATATCTACAGAGAAGAAGGTTTCTGATATTTTTTTAACCTGTGTTTCTATGAATAAAACCAATATACAGCATTAATCTCAGCAACGGGAACTTGTCCTTGAGTGGCATGTGGTATTATAGGCGGCTTTGTTCTCAGCGTTTGTCCCTCTGTAAATATGTTCTGCGCACAATACAAAGCATATTGAGCAGTTACTATTCCTTTTATTCTCTCTCTACCTACTTACAATTTATCAGCAATTCATAAACCTACACAAAATAGTCCCACAGGGCTATAGAAAATCCTCCTCTCCTGAAGGTGGAGACTTTGCAGGGATCCCATAATCCCCTATACATTGGTATATACCCTCCGGGTCTATAGAATAGACAATCATATTTGGCTTTCGCTTTTTTGACATTTGTTTTAAAATCTAGAAACTTTAAAGTGACTCTAAAAAATTGTCCCTGGACCAGAGGAGCGAGTTATATTGCTTTTGCTGTCATTTCTCCTCGCTCCACTGCCAATCTACTACTTTCTGGGACCCCTCTACATTCTTCCAACATGGCTATGGCAGTTTTAGACTATCAATAAAGAAAAGCCCCCAAAATAAGCATATTGGTGGCAGAAAGGGGAGAAAGAACGGCAACTGGTAACATGGATTCTGCCATGCATTCATAGACAACTTGTAAATTTTTTTCATGGAAATGGTGTTATACTTCTCTTCCCCTGTGATGGCGCTGTAGGGAAATTGAACAAATTACAACTAGATGCCGGGAGTATTTGTGGTGGGATAACTGTCACGTACAAGGAGAAGTGCACTGCACACCGCGTCCAGGACAGACGCAAGACTGTGTTAACACCGGACAAATGGGAAACACAATGCTGCGGTATAAGCCCTATTTAAGTGCGAACCTGCTGAACACCTCTCGACCTGCTGCATGACTCTAAGAGGGAGTAAAGGAGAAGACTGAACCAGTATACGAATAACCCAAAGTGAGGGAAATAAACCGCAACTTAATGGAAAGACACAGCTAACTCCAGGACGACTTGGACACAACTCCAACCACCACGACCAACTGAACTGCAATAAACAGCAATGAGCTAAGGGAGGAGTAGGAATATAAAGCCCTCCCTACCTGTTGATAGGTAGACCAGAGAAGAAACCACCCTTAAAGGGGTTGTCCCGCGGCAGCAAGTGGGTCTATACACTTCTGTATGGCCATATTAATGCACTTTGTAATGTACATTGTGCATTAATTATGAGCCATACAGAAGTTATAAAAAGTTTTTCACTTACCTGCTCCGTTGCTAGCGTCCTCGTTTCCATGGAGCCGACTAATTTTCGCCGTCTAATGGCCAAATTAGCCGCGCTTGCGCAGTCCCGGTCTTCTTCTTTTTTCAATGGGGCTGCTCGTGCTGGATGTCGGCTCTGTGTAGCTCCGCCCCGTCACGTGCCGATTCCAGCCAATCAGGAGGCTGGAATCGGCAATGGACCGCACAGAAGCCCTGCGGTCCACCGAGTGAGAAGATCCCCGCGGCCATCTTCATCAGGTAAGTAAGAAGTCACCGGAGCGCGGGGATTCAGGTAAGCGCTCTCCGGTGTTCTTTTTTAACCCCTGCATCGGGGTTGTCTCGCGGCGAACGGGGGGGGTGTTTGAAAAAAAAAAAAAAACCGTTTCGGCGCGGGACAACCCCTTTAATATAACCTCTTTTAGCGGTAGGGGACTCTGAGGGAAATGCAAACATGCAACTATACGTCTACAGATAGTAGGGTAGTGGCCCAGTACATCTATTCCTGGCCCCCTCCATAATGTCATACATGTAATGTCTTATGTAGATGCTCTGTGCAGAACTGTCTTGTCATTCTGCTATGTGTATTGCACAGCTGCAGTGTGTAATGGGTTAAATGTCTGCAAAGTGTGAGCTGACTGTCTGTAAATGTATCCATTCTATCCTGTCACATGGTATGAGAGAGGGTGTAAATGTGAGTGTTTGAGAGCAGGAAAAGAGTTCCATGGCTTCTGGAGTGGTAGTCGGTAGGTCCAGCTAAATGGGGGCACCTTCACCTTCATGTAGTGAAGCATGGAAGAGGAGATATTTCCCGGAGTGCTTGTCTTTGTCATGGAGTTGAAGTGAGCCCCCAATAGAGAGAGTGAGCAACGAGTAAGACCTTCGCAAGGCCCAGTGCAAAGTTAGGGCTCACGCTCACTTGGGATAGCATTTTTGCAAGGGGGAGGGGGGAAAAAAAAAATTAAAGAAAAATAAATCGCTGCAATATTGCAGGTGCGAACTTGAGTTTTTTGTGCAATCGCGATGTGTTATTGTTCCCTGAAAACTTGCATTGCATGGTAGGAGTATATAATGCCTCTCTTGTTTTTTTATGGTTTTGCTTTTGTCGAATCTTCCTCCGCACTGCTGACGTACTGCTGTTTCCTTGAGAATATAGCACCATTGCATTGTATTCTTGCACGCGTTATGCGATGACTTATATGGGCGAGAAGAAAATAGCAGATTGCAAAGAAATAGGACCTTAGCATGCGGGGAAAAAAAACGCAACCCCGCAGACATGAAAACATTGCAAATGAGCACAGCTACATTACACTCAATGCATTTCAATGTCATACAAAAAAACGCAGCCTCGCAAAAACACTATCACAAGTGAGTGTGAGCCCGAACTCTCTCTTCTACTCTAACTATTCACGCCCGAGCATCCTGAAGTCTGGGACTGCAGGGTGGAGGTACACGTCTACACATGGGCGTCCTGAAGTCTGTGATCGCTGTGTGGAGGTAGTCATCATTAAGTCTGTGTATATATATATATATATATATATATATATATATATATATATATATATATATATATTTTGCCTGCACTTGGAATACTGCTGATTTTTGCCTTGTATCGTTTGAAGTTATGGTCCAGTAAAGTTATTCCAAGCCCTGACCATGAGGTACTCTATTACTGTCTGTGGCTTGTTTATTTCCTCGACGATGTTCATGCCAGTGGGTGTCGGAACGGTGGCGTCACCCGTGACAACCCCTTCACCTGTATTCCTGTTTATTGGGCATCCCCATGCCGGGGTGTCCGGAAGAGGCCCAGCGCTGCTGTGGCCGAGCTTGGTAAGTGCCGCCGTGACAAGCCAGCATCTTGCCCCCCCAGCTCCTCCGCGTATGCCATGTGTCCAGGGTCACCCTATGGGACGCTGCAGTAGCAGGCAACTCTCACACAAAATGTGTCAACCAGAAACCTGCATAGGAGCAGAGTGACTAATCCGCTTCCACATACCACAACACCGTCGAACCGTGACAAAAACTTCAGGACAAGAAGAACGGATTGTCCAAAAGTGTACGACTCCTTTTAGATGCCCGAGGCAAATACCATACTTGAAAATAGTGCACTAATGCAAAGGGAGAGGGAGTTCAAAAAGCATTACTGCACTTTTTTAACCCTTCATCAGTATTGCAGATACATTTTTCTGTTAGGGCAGCTTCTAGGTGTTCCAAATTATAAAAAAAAAGTTTGTCGTAGATGTTTTCCAGGAGAAAACTATTGTAGAAGAAGCCATTAATGGTTAGGCTTTTTGTACTGACTGCACACGGGGGTCTGTGTGAACACATATGCCTAGCTCTACCTGAAGGGGGCACTGATCCAAGGCAAGAGCCATGCCGCAGACTACTGAGAGGACCCCCTGGACAAAAACATTCCAGGCAAAGGCCAGACAGCAGCTACTAGAGTAAAAAAAGTATGTGCCCCCTTCTTCCTGCTAGATAATATTAATATAAATTCATTTCCAAATTCCTGCCATCCCTTCATAAGGGTGAGGTCAAAAGTAAACCACTCTGATATTTGGTTTTGCCATAAAATAGCACGGTTTTCAGATTGACTGCTAATGGGCACACGGTTATATGGGTAAAATTGCTGATAATCTGCAAATCCGTGCAGCAGTTAAAAATCAGTCTGTATGATCTCATCTTTATACCCCTTAGCGCTCACTGCATTCTCCATGTAGAGTGGGCTCCGAGTTGGAAGTTTACTGGTGGATATAGATGAGCGGGCATACTCGCTAAGGACAATTACTCGTTCGAGCATTGTTCTTAGCGAGTACCTGCTCACTGGGAAGAAAAGGTTCGGCTGCCAGTGGCGGGTGGGGAGCGGTGGGGGAGGAACGGAGGGGAGATATCTCTTTCCCTCTCTCCCTCCCCCTGCTCCCCCCTGCTCACTGCCGCAACTCACTTCTCACCCGCGCCGGCAGCCGAACCTTTTCTTCCGAGCGGGCAGGTACTCGCTAAGGACAATGCTCGATCGAGTAATTGTCCTTAGCGAGTATGCTCGCTCATCTCTACTGGTGGACCCAGCACCCCAGTCCTACACCTCCTATCCCTACTACAAACCGTCAATGTCTTACTCCTGGAAAACTCCTCCAATATTGGGCAAGGACGTTTCCAAGAGAACTTTCTCTTTTACTTCTTAGTCATTTCATCTTTTTTACAGTCAGTTTAAGCATCTGAAGATCTGTGAAACTTTTTGAAGTTGTGACTATACAAAGCAGATGGAACTTTCCAAAATTAGACCTCTCAGTAACAAACTCTACCTGCTAAATGTGGACAGACGCCTAAAGCCATTTGCTCAGGAATGATATGTGCTGTTGGTTCTCGTCGGGGTTAAGTGGCAGATCTGTGCAGCACTATTTTGAGAACGGGAATTTGCATCGCTCTGTTCTCAATGCCCTACTTTCTCTATAAAACTAGCGGTGCCTTTCTCATTTTCTGTGTGGTTGGCTTTGAACAAGTCTGAAATAGCTTATTATGGGCAGGAGATATGCCGAGATAGAGCAAAAGAAGATAAAGTGAATGCAGATTAGGACTGACCACGCACAGGACAATACCCTTTCATAGGCTATGGGAGGATGAAACGCTTTTCTGTAGCGCTCTTAAAGTCTACTGATAAATCCTACTTTTATGGTTCTACACTGTGCTGAAATCTCTCATTTGGATTTCATACGATGCATCCGAGTCACGTGTGAACTGATGGCTTGAGTCCTGCTGCGGCGGACTATCTGTCAGGCTATAAGCCACATTATTTGGATCTCTCCTTTCATGTACATACATTGTCCGGTTACATAGTATCTGTGTTGGCTCCTCAGGATAGATCATCAGTAGTAGATTGCAGTGGTCCAGCGCCCAGGACCTACCCCCCAGGCCAGTGCACTTGTGCAATGAGCTGTTTTCTGCAGGAAGCAGACAGCTCTGTTCCCACTCTAGTGACAAGACTTGGTATTACAGGCAACGTTCTCATTCATTTCAATGGAAAACTGGCCTGCAATACCATGCCTGGCCACTGCAGTGGGAACGGAGCTGTCTGCTTCCTGCACAAATCAGTCAGTGCATGAGCATACTGGTCCAGCAATCTACCATTGATGACCTATCCTAAGGTTGCGCTATCAATAGCTTACAACTGGACAACCCATTTTTCTCCCCTTATTTTTTCTAACCAGAAGTATATACATTCTTTTTTATCACTAATCTGCTTACAAAAATATAAAAGAAGGCAACAAGCCGCATAATGTAGTTTTTTTCTATCCCGTTTATTATAGTTAGACTGAGCACAATCGTCACTACATCATGAGCTCTTTTTATTTCTTTCCAAATGAGCTTTATAGTTGGATACAATCTTAACATCCAACATCTCTCCATTTCAGAGTTATCTGTCTATGTGACTGAATTGATTTAAATGTGTAATTTCTGGATAGCAGCTGCTGGCCTTAATTATAGATCATGAGAATTCGCCACATAAAGGGAGCCAAAAAACGTGAATTTGACATATTAAAGCAACGCTCCCGTTTCAGCACAAAATTCTGTCCCAGATTAAAAGAGGCAGGGGGGTATATTATCTGCAGTTGTTTTTCTCTGCCAGCCCTCTGATCCACCAGTTTTGGGTACTGTTTTTGGTACCAAACGTCTTTTGTAGCACCGAGAGTGGAACAGAATCCTAATTGGGAAACACAGCTGGAAAACAAACTTAGGGCTTATTTAGACGACCGTATATCGGCTGGGTTTTCACGCCGAGCCGATATACAGTGTCCTTGTCTGCAGGGAGGGGGGGGGAGGATGGAAGAGCCAGGAGCAGGAACTGAGCTCCCGCCCCTTGCCACTATTTGCAATGGAAGGGGCGGAGCTAAGCGTCATTACTTATCTCCACCCCCATCCCGCCCCCGCCTGCTCCTGGCTCTTCTATCCTCCTCCCCCTGCAGACAAGGACGTCGTATATTGGCCGGGCGTGAAAACCCAGCCGATATACGGTCATCTAAATAAGCCCTTAAAGGAGTTCTCTGGGACTTTTACTATTGATGATCTATCCTTAGGAGGCCCTTAAGCTTGTGAGCCCCACAATTGGGACCCCTATTGCTATGCCACTGCTCAGGAAGGGTGCTGCAACCTGTTTGTACACTTAAACATTGGCAAGTCCAGCCAGTGCCTTAGATTGCCTGGGGGCCCCAGTCCATGTATAATACTGAGAGTTGCACCAGTTACAAGCTGGCATAGATGCCAGGTTTGGTTATCATTTATGCCAGGTTTGGTGTAAGCTATAGTTAATTTTATGGGCATGTGAGGCCCTAACCCATTTTTCTAAGGACCACCCGCATTTAAGAAAATTTGCAAATGAGACCCAAAAGACGAGTGAGACTTGCACAAAAATTTACGAGTTTTGTAACCTTTTCTTGGTATACCCATGGGCGTAACTATAGAAGATGCAGGGGATGCGGTTGCACCCGGGCCCAGAAGCCTTAGGGGGCCCATCAGAAGCGTAACTTGAAGCTCCCGGGTCCCGATGCAAAACTTGAAACAGGGCCCTGAACTATAATGCTTTACTTATAGTACCGAGTTCCCTATATGGAGAAGAGAGGCCTTATGGGCCCCCTAAGGCTCCTGGGCCTGGGTGCAACCGCATCCCCTACATCCCCTATAGTTACGCCCCTGGGGCCCATAAGGCCTAACTTCTCCATATAGTAAGCCTAGTAATATGAATAAAGCTTTATAGTTGGGGGCCCTGTTACAGTTTTTGCATTGGGGCCCAGAAGCTTCAAGTTACGCCTCTGGGTATACCTCTTACCATGCCTCTGCCTCCAACTGTCATCGGTGGAAGACATGGGGGATTTTGTTAGGCCCTGCTAACTCAGCACCCTACAATCTTATTGCGAGGCACTAAAACACCCTACTCCATAGGTGCCATGGTGAATAAACCTGCCAAGATCAGAATTACCAACAATCCTGGCCGTTATGGCAGCTCGCTACTGCCACTAATCTCAAGGGTGCAGCGGCTGTACCCACAAGATCATTGCAAAGTGCATCACTGTGACATGCAGTAATACGCTTTCGCTTGCAAGGAATATACACATCACTTAGTGGCTAAAGGGTTAACTATTAAAGTAATTATTATTTTATAATAATTACTATTACAAATAATTACTATAATATTAGTTATTCAGATTAGGGGAGCTGACAATACATGCTCCGATGCTGGATGCCAGATGGGGGGCGCCAACAAATCCTTTACGCTTAAAGGGGTTTTTCTGCCCCTCTTTTCCACTGATTACCTTTCCTCTGGATAGGTCATCAGTAGTTGATGGATGGAATACGCCGCTCCGGACTAGACCGATCAGTTGATCGGCCGGCTCTCTGTCCTGTGCAGCGGGCCGGACGTTGTCATCAGCTGACAATGAGGAAGTGGCAGCGCCAATATCACTCCCAATGGAATCAATAGGAGAGCCACACCGCTCCTCCACTCCTGTATGGCTGAAGGGCGCTTAGGTCCTGAAGCCTCATGGGATGTGAGCGAGACCTGGGTGTGTAAGGGTTAAGAGTGTCTGAGAAAAGGGGAAGGGGGTTTTAATGTTGTCTCTAGTTTTACGGGTACGGCAAGAGAAGAGATGCTGAAAACAGGCTGTATCTAAGGAGAAGGAGGCAGAGGAGTCTCTGGTTGTGCGTTTTGGCGGGAACAAGCCATAATGAAGTATCTATGCTCCCCCACAGCAACAGGATGCTGATTGGCTGTCAAAGGGACAGAAGGAGTTGATTTAAGACATCGCTGACAGGGCAGGATTCACATTCCTGTCAGCTACCTTGGATTGTCCGCAACAGGGCGTAAACTTACGTCCTGTGGATAGCGCGAGATCATAAGCGATCTCGTGCTATCCAGCAGCGGGAGCCGGCTGTCACTAATAGCCGGCCCCCCGCTGCAACAGCAGGGGTGCATCAGAGATGTGACCCCCGCTGTTAACCCATTTCCTGCGCGATCTATGTAGATCGCGGAATGGGAAGGGTTCACAGTGGGAGCGCGCTCCCTCTGTGAAGTTGCCGGGCTCTCGCAATATAATCACGGAGAGCCCGGCTGGTTGCCATGGCAACAGGATGCCGGATACCGGCGTCCTGTATTGCCAGTGCCTGTGATCGCTGTATAAGCCATAAGGCATTGCAGGAGAGAAGTCCTACAATACCTTATCACAGCGATCATTGGTGCCATGGTGAAAGTACCCCAGGAGGACACAAATAGTGTAAAAAAAGATAATACAAAATGTACAAAAAAGAAAAATGTAAAGAAAAAAAAAGTAAAAAAAACCCTTTGTAGGTGCTTTTTCTCATGTTAGCATAAAAAAGGTAAAAAAAACATTAAAATCCCACATATTTGGTATCGTCGCGTCCGTAACGACGCATACAATAAGTTGCACATGCTTTTTATTCTGCACGGCAAAAAGCGTTATAAAAACGCTAAAAAACAGAGGCAAAATGCTAATTTTTAGCATTTTGCCTACCAAAAAACGCAATAAACATGATCAAAAAAGCTGTATGTACCTCAAAATGGTGCCAATAAAAACTACAGCTCGTCTCGCAAAAAATAAGCCCTCACAGAGCTCCGTACATTAAAGAATAAAAAAGTTACAGGACTTGAAATGCAGCGATTTAGAAAAAAAAAAAGGGATTTCCAAAAAAAAGGGTTTTTATTTCAGAAAAGTGGAAAACCCTACAAAAACTATAAGAATTTTGGTATCGTTGTAACCGTACTGAGCCGCAGAAAAAATGGATTGTGTCATTTATGCTGCATGATTAACGCTGTAAAAAAAAAACCTAAAAATCTATGGCAGAACTGATGCGTTTTCTCTCCCTGTTATCATACAAAAAATAATAAAAGTTTTACAATATAGTCTATGTACCCAAAAATGGCACCGATAAAAACTACAGTTGGACACGCAAAAAACAAGCCCTTATACGGCCGCGTCCACGGAAAAGTAAAAAAGTTATGGCTTTTGAAAAATGGAGATGAAAATCCGCCAAAAACCATTGCGTCCTTAAAGGGGTTGTCCCGCGCCGAAACGGGTTTTGTTTTTTTCAATAGCCCCCCCGTTCGGCGCGGGACAAACCCGATGCAGGGGTTAAAAAAAAAAACCGGATAGTGCTTACCTGAATTCCCGCGCTCCGGTGACTTCTTACTTACCTTGCGAAGATGGCCGCCGGGATCTTCACCCTCGGTGGACCGCAGGTCTTCTGTGCGGTCCATTGCCGATTCCAGCCTCCTGATTGGCTGGAATCAGCACGTGACGGGGCGGAGCTACGAGGAGCCGCTCTACGGCACGAGCGGCCCCATTCAGAAAAGAAGAAGACCGGACTGCGCAAGCGCGTCTAATCCGGCGATTAGACGCTGAAAATTAGACGGCACCATGGAGACGAGGACGCTAGCAATGGAAGAGGTAAGTGAATATCTTCTGTATGGCTCATATTTAATGCACAATGTACATTACAAAGTGCATTAATATGGCCATACAGAAGTGCTGAACCCCACTTGCTTTCGCGGGACAACCCCTTTAAGCCCAAAATAGGCCGTGCCCTTAAGGGGTTAAATGGGGTTGCCGCCTACCTCCTGCGGTTGGGCATGGACTTGAGTTTGTGAGTGTTTTATTAGTGGACCGGAGCTTCCAGGGCAACGTCTACACAGTTGGTATAAATTTGATTATTTATCGAAAGTTTGGTTTAAACCGTTTAAAGAAATAAATGCCGCGACCATTTTAATCTAAAATAAGGCGCAGTGTCGTTATTTAGATTATTGAGTGTTTAGAGCAGAAGATCCCAGGCTTAGGACTGGATGTGACATCCTGACCAGCGGAGACGCAAGAAGTGCCGTAGCTGCGTGGCTCTGCCATTGATTTCAATGGGAGTAAAGTCAGTGCTCCCACTTCTTGTTCTGATCACTGATCACAACATCCAGTCTACTACACTGAGCCAGACAATCAGCTAATAGACGGGGTCCAGAGTGGCGGACCCCCTTCTGTTATTAACTGAGGACTAGAGATGAGCGAGTATACTCGCTAAGGCACATTACTCGAGAGAGTAGTGCCTTAGCTGAGTATCTCCCCGCTCGTCTCTAAAGATTCGGGGGCCGGCGGGGAGTGGTGGGAGAGAGCGGGGAGGAACGGAGGGGAGATCTCTCTCTCCCTCTCTCCCCCCCCCCCCCCCCGCTCCCCACTGCAACTCACCTGTCACCGGCGCCGGCCCCCGAATCTTTCGAGACGAGTGGGGAGATACTCGGCTAAGGCACTACTCGCTCATCTCTACTGAGGACCTGTCCAGAAGATAGGTCATCCATGGAAAAGAATGCAGACTACTGGGGTATTTAAATGAAGATCTAGGGCAGCGAACTGCATTTCTGCCCCTGGTATACAAAGCCTAGCTCCTGCTATGAGCAGATAATGCTACATTTACACAGTTTTCACGGCATAAGGTCCCTCTAGTGACACCATATACATCACTGGAATAGTTTATGTACAAGAGTGATTGTTGTTCTAAATTATATGTACAGCAAATGTGCGGCCGGTATTAATCTACCGCGGGTGATGGAGGTCTCCTCTCCAGGGTCAGGATGGGAGATGGCAGCAGCAGGGCTTCCAGATTAGATGTGTCATAGGAATGAGCTAAAGATTTTTTATTTGGCCCTGTAATAAACAAGAATTGCTGACCAGACTTATTCCAGAACTATATCACAGCCGGGCACAATCATTTGTCTCTGTAGCCGCTCTATAATTAGACCGGGACACGACTGTCCGCTCTAAGGAATAAGATGATTCTGAACGTCCTGACCGTGAAGAGATCCGTTTTCTACTTGCGCCAACTATATACAAGGCGAGGAAAGCAAAAATCTGCTGTCCAAAAATTCTAAATCTCTACCCAGTGTTATGGTAATTCTTCATGTGTTGAGATGATGGGGGTTGTAATCTGATGGGATTTAACCCTTCGCAATCCAATTTTGGATTCAGGGTTTCCTAGGGGGCTTTCTCTTTCTGCCATTATACAATGACGCCATCTGCTGGCTAGAGCAAGTACTGCAGTATGTGACATGCTGGAGAGGTCCCCCGACAACAGAGCGGCCAGTAATATACAGTAAGAATACCCTGCAGGACATCTTCTGACATCGGAGCTGTACAGCCTTCAATCAGAATGTCTTTAGACGTCAGACAGTGGATTGGAAAGGGTTAATAGCTTTTTATAGGAATGTATAGTTTTTTTTAATAAAAGTTACTAATGGAACCCAGAGGGCCGACTCAGGCCAGGGACAGAGCCTACTAGGAGAAGCTGCTCTATGAAGGGGTTAAAGGGCTTGCGCGGCACTTTTAGTATTGATGACCTATCCTCAGGATAAGTCGTCAGTAGTTGATTGGCAAGGGTCCACTGCTTGGGATCAGCTGATTGTCAGTGCAGACAGCGCTGGAAGCAGATTGCGCTGCCGATATTGCAGTGGCCCGGTTTGGTGCTACAGGCACAACTCCCATGCCTGCAGCACCAATCCACAGCACTGCAATACGGACAGCGCTATCTGCGTCCAGCTCTGTTCGCACTGACAGCAGGCTTGGCAATCAGCTGATCCCAAGTGGTGGGCCGGCGCCGATCAACAATCCTAAGGATAGATCATCAATAGTAAAAGTCCTAGAAAACCCCTTGTACAGGAAGTGAAAAGATATGGCTGTCATCCATATAGCATGGCAGGAACAAAAAGTATAGTATTAGGCTCCGCCCCTCCCTCAGAGCTCTCCTTATGACCCTTTTATATGGAACGATTATAATCATTCGAAAAACCGATGGATTGTGCGAATTTGAACAATGATCCCTCAGTGTAAACACGATGTGACCCGCGCCACATTGGAAGGAGGCCAGACTGAACCAATTCACTACAATTGGATCTGCCGTGTCACGTTGCATTCACCCGGATGAAATTGTGTACAACTACTTAAAGGCATAAAACTATTTAAGACATCAATTATATCTGACATTTATGGTATATCCTGTGGATATGAGATACTTTTCTTAAACAAGATACCCCTTAGGCCTCAATCACACGAGCTAATGCGTTTTCACGCTGGCCGCATTGCAGACGAAAGTCGCAACAATTAAGCTTAGCCTAGATCGAGCCCCAAGCTTAATTAGCGATTTCTCATCCATTCATATGGATGGACCGCGGGAAAAATACGCTGCAGCATGGAAATTCTTCGGTCAGCAGAAATCCTCAGAATTACTTCTAATAGCTTCAATAGCAGCAGCTATCTTCTATTTCGAGCGCCGGGCGCAGGTAAACTCCCTCCCCCTCCCTTTTGTTTTCAGCTCCCATAGGAATCGCTGATTTCTCGTTTTGACGGCACGATTATTTCATGCGACCGAAAATCGCTCATGTGAAGGAATGCATTAGATTTAATGCTTTGAATGCAGCTCCTATAACTCCCATGTTAATGAGGCCTTAGAATGGCAAGTGCCTGGCCCCCTAGTAGCGGGAGTTGACTGCTTACGTGTTCAAATAGCTCCGTTTAAATGTCTGAAATGAGAATATCCTCAAGAAAGAGGATTTAATAACCTGTATCACAATAAAATTGATACAATACGGATATTAAAATGGTTGTCCCAATCCTACCCTGTTTTCCCAAAAACAAGGCCTACTACATCAATGCAGCGCTCAAATCCCGTAACCAGAAAGTGATTGTCTGTGGGCAACCAAGGAGTGAAAAAAGTGCATCGGAGCTCTTAAGAGCAGCGGGAGGGACCTGGATGAAGCCTGCTATGTAAGTATAATAAGAACGCCCCTAAAATAAGACCTAGCACCTCTTTTGGGGCAAAAATTAATATAAGACAGGGTCTTAGGGCTCCTTCCGACGGACGGATTTCCACCGCATAATACGCTGCGTTGCCCGCAGCTATTAGGTTCTATTTAACATGGTAGTTGTTTTGCTGCAGGAAGCGGACAGCTCCATACATTTGTTGGAGATACAACAGCTTCAGCTCCTTATTTATATTGTTGGACTGCAGTTTACTAGCAGGACAGTAGATGGCGCTGTCACTAATACTTCTACATAGTCTTTCTGGTATGTTTGGGCTGTACTGCTGTATACTCTCTGGTTTTCCCCTCCCTTCTTCCTGTCTGTGTACAGTCCACCATTTTATGTTGATCTCTCTGTGAATCCACACATGTGGTTCCAGTAAAGACAACTGGTTCCTCCACAATGTCTGCCTAACGTGACTCCCCCTCATCCAGCACTCAAACTCTGCATCACCATTGTGCAGTGGCCGGGGTTGGTACTGCAAGCTGAGTCCTACTGAAGTGAATGGAACCAATCCAGGCCACTGTGCAATGTACAGAGCGCTCTGCTTCCTGCAGCAAAACAGCTTCATGTGAAGCAAACCGCTCTAAGTGTGAACCCATAAGCACCGCACAGCACTATACATACTGGAAGCACTATACATACTGGAAACTGCAATTGTCCTATGAGTTGATAGAAAAAAGTAAGAAGATGAGCAGCAGCTGCAGCACGGCTGAATACAATCATAAGCACAGCGCTGACGGTCCTACTTACTATTGAAAGGCAGGTTTTATGTTCTCGAATCAAAGAACAGCATCCAAGAAAACCGGTGACCATGACCACACTGCCAGCGAAAATGAGAATATAAGCCGACACCGAAAGCGTACTGTTCGCTAGGAAGGCGATGTAACTGCTCTTCTCCAATAAAGTCCATAGTCCCATAGCAATGACTGCGGCGCCACCGATCTGCGAAGAGAAAAATAGTACAAAATGATTGCGCATATCCTAAATCAATATACTGATAGTAAGGCAGCACATTTCCCAGCCCATCGCCTGAAGGGCTTCTTTACACGGACGGATTTGCTCATGTTTTTGTAAAATATATGAGCGCAAAACGTACTCAGGGGCGTGTAATACGTGCGCATTTCTCTCTGGCGTGTGCATCAGAGGACAGGTTTTCATCCCCAAACAATGAAGCTTCCAATCGAAAGACAGCAAGCAGAAATCTTGAAAACTTTGGGTTAGGCCTCCTATCCATGGGTGATATTTCCCTGCGTTACCCGCGGCGATAATCTGCATGCGGGTAACGCAATGAATGGAAAGTGCAGCCCAATGTACACGAGTGTAAAATTGCGGCGATTTTACGCTTGCTTGCATGCTGCGATGAACCTATCATAATGAAAATTGCGTGGAAAATCGCGGTGACATATTGCTCCCCTGTGGCGGAAATCCGCGGTGGTATATCGCACTACCCGTGGACAGCCAGCCTTAGTAAGATTTATTATGGCTGGTGCACAAGTCTCTTCACCGGGGCGGTGTGCATCAGATTAATCAACCGGGTGCATATGCTGTTGATCAGTCTGTCAAAAGAGGGTCCGATCTTGTGTTGTGTTTTATTTAATAATTCTCCTTAAAGGGGATGTGATAAGATGGCATCCCCTATGGCAACATAAAGTTGGGTGCTCCTTGGTAAGAGTGGATTCTGTCCAGTCAGATCTGGAATTACAGGATGTCTATTCATATAAATTGCCATCCTGTAATACTACATTTCAGGATGGCTGCAATTGCAAACTCTGTTCCTAAATACAGCACCAGAACCAAGCTCATAAAATAAATAAAACACCAGGACCAAGACCATTACATAAATCCCGGACCAGAACAAAGCTAATACTATAAATACAGCACTTGTAAAGATGATCGTTTTTTGGAATTTGTTGGGACAGTTAATAGTAAGCTCATAACATATAAAAAAAACACCAGAACCAAGCTCATAACATAAATACAGCACAAACCAACCTCAGTACATAGATACAAACAAGCTCTCAACATGAATATAACACTAGAACCAAGCTTAGTAAATCAATACCGCACCAGAACCAAGTTCAGTCTCGTATAAATACAGCCCAACTAATGTCAGTCCATAATTACAGCCCCAGGGCCAAGCACAGAACGTAATTCCAAGACCAGAACAAAGCTAATAATATAAAAAGAGTACCAAGTCCAAGCTTGTTACATAATTAAGGCACCAGAATCAAGTTCATAACCTAAATACAGTAGCAGAGCTAAGCAATTGTCAGTGGCGCCTTGGAACATAACAGGGAAGGTAACAAAACCAGGAGATGATGATTCATGTAGCTCCACAAGAAGCTGCTGCATGAGGGAAGAAGATCGTCTTCCTGGACGAACCAAAGGAAGACAATCACTCCAGCTTACATTCGCCTGTTGCCCTCTCTACTAGCTGGTGGCTGGGTAGCCAAGCCCAGCCACGATGGTAACAATGGGGAATGGTAACACCCAGCCTTTAATGTAGTCATACATTTCCAAGAGGAATAACAGAGGAACGGCAAACTTTTTGCTCTGAGACAATTGTTTTGTGTTCATGTGGAATGCTAGTACTGTGTTCCCCCGAAAATAAGACAGTGTCTTATATTAATTTTTGTTCAAAAAGGTCTAACTTTTTTACATGTATAGCTGCCTGGACACTATTTAAATTGACTTTTTTAAATTAACTGTTAGCAGGGCTTAATTTTGGAGTAGGGCTTATATTTCAAGCATCTTCAAAATGCCTGAAAAATCATTTTGCATCCTCAAAAATTCTGGAAAATCATGCTATGTCTTATTTTCAGGGTATGTCTTATTTTCAGGGAAACAGGGTATTTACTAAAATATATATGAGAAGATGACACTTAACTCCCGCTAATGCAGATCAACATTTCTACCATATCTTGAGTGATTACTTAGCGGAGTCATTCTAGAACTGTTCCTAATCAGCTGCTAATATTGCCATACATATGTCGAAAATTAGCATAACTACTCGACGAATAATTAATGAGTTGAACCGAATCCCAGTTAAAGTAGGTCAGAACAGCAGCTACAAAATAAACTGTTTTCCTTGCCGCAGTCTTAAGTAACTAGCCCCGCGTCTCCATTACCAAGTGCAAGAAAAATGCTGCGATTTCCGCTGAAGGTTTTACATATTAGAATTATTCAGCCGTAATAATTCCAACCTTTATAACTCAATCTATTAAGAAAAAAATGTCCTTAGGAGAATCTTACGAGGAGAGAGATCAGGCTTCTGGTTCGTGCGGTTTACAATCAGCCCCATTTGCAGATTCCCTCAGGGTGTATCTTTCACAAAGCATATTAAATATGCATCTACATGGGACGTGTGAGCTGACCGGGTACTTTCACAGTAATGTATCACTGAGCACACAAAGATAACCCAATTAGAGAGGACAGAGAAGAAAATTCTAGACTCCACCTTAGGCCCGAGGCGCGAAGACCCCGGAAAGCCGTGCAGTGATGGATAGTAATACTCAACGTTAAATCTTTGTGCACATCATATCCTGTCGAAATACAGTGAAAATGTGCTCATGTGTTCAGCAGTTGGCAGTGCGACCACCCAGGAGGTCCCCGTAGATGTAGCAGAACCGGACGTTGTTGTCAGTGGTCACTACAGGAAGTGCCAGCACCGGCTTCACTCCCATTGAAATCAGTGCAAGCGCCATATTGCCATGGCACTTCCTGCGTCTTTATGGGCCATTATGCCACATCGAGTGCGGACCAGTAGAGGAGCAGGAGGTGCTGTAGTGCAGGGGTGTAACTATAATGGGATGTGGTTGTACCCAGGTCCAAGACCTTTAGAGGGCCCATATCGCCTCTCTTCTCCATTCAGGGAGCCCAGTACTATGAACAAAGCATTATAGTTGGGGGCCCTGTTACAGCTTTTGCATTGGGGCGCAGGAACTATAAGTTACGCCTCTGCTGTAGCGGCTCTTCTCTTGATTTCAATGGGAGTGAAGCCGGCGCCAGGACTTCCTCCACTGTCCGCTGATGACAATCACTGCACTGGGCAGTAGTTCGGATGATCAGCTAATGAATGGGGATCCTGAGTGGCAGACCCCTGTTCATCAACTACTGATTACCTGTCTAGAGGGTAGGTGATCAGTGTAAAGAGGGCAAACAACGTCTTTGACTCCATGAAGTCACATCCAATCATTTTTTTTTCACTTCTTATCCACGACTTCAAACAGCCTTACCTTTTTGATTTTCCCATTAACATAGTTGTATGAGAGCTTGTGTCTTTTTGCGGGACCAGTTGCATATTTTTTTCCCTTACTACCAAAACGCGTTTCAGCTTATTTTTCACTTTTTTTCATCTTGACATTTCTAAAGCCATAACTTTTAAATTATTCTGCCGACATAGGTTTGTAGGACAAGTTGTATTTTTTTTTATTGCCATCGCTTTGGAGTGCATATACTTTCGTGGTTGCCTTCAAAGGGCCAATTGTAATTGTATAGTAGGGGCTCATTCACAGAAGCATATTTACGCAGTGTATTATGCATAGTGGCCCCAGCTGTAATAATGACCCCCATATATTGCTCCAGTAGTAATAGCCACCCCCCATAGTGGCTGCAGTAGTAACAGTACCCTCATAGATAGCCCCAGCAGTAATAGTGACCCCCATATTGGCCCTGATAGTAAGTGACTGCCATAGTGGCCACTGTAGCAACAGCAATCGTTTAGTCATTCACATTCACTAGTAGAGGCAATGTGAACAACTAAACGAGCGAACGAAATGTAAAAGATTTATCTGTCTGTATAAACTGTGCGAACGAGTGAACTAACGAACTGTCATCGTACGCTTGTGCAACTGTGGAAATGAGATACTTTTCTGCAACAGGATACCCCTTAGGCCTCAGTCACATGAGATTATGCGTTTTAATGCAGGCCGCATTGCAGCCAAAAATACCAACAATGACGAATATCCACGATCGAGCCGCAAGCTTAATTAGCGATTCTTCATCCATTCCATGGATGGACTGCGGGAAAATTACGCTGCAGCATGGAAATTTTTCAGTTAGGGGGAAATCCTCAGAATTACCTCTAATAGTTTCAGTAGCGGCAGCTGTCTTCTATTTCGAGCCCCGGCCGCAGGTAAACTCCCTCCCCCATCCTTTTGTTTTCAGCTCCCATAGGAATCTATGGGAGTTTCCTGCATTTTTTTTTAGCAAAAGATAGATCTTTTTACACAGCAAGAAAAATCGGCGACCGAAAATGGTCGCTGATTTCTTGTTTTGACAACGTGATTATTTTATGCAACCAAAAATCGCTCATGTGACTGAATGCATTGGATTTAATGCAGTTCCAATAGCTGCGTAAAAACACCCATGTTAATGAGGCCTTACAATGGCAAGCGTCTGGACCCCTACTGAGGGATGTTGACTGCTTACATGTTCAAATAGCTCAGTTTAAGGCTGGGTTCACACAAGGCAGATTTGCGGCAAAAATTCCTTTCTGAATTTTGCCGCGGCAAATCCACCTGTGGCTGCTAATCCCAGGGTGACCCAGCCATGTGGACGAGAGTTCTCAAAAATTAATATAAGATAGGGTCTTATTTTCAGTGAAACACGGTAGTTGTTTTGCTGCAGGAAGCAGACCGCTCCATATATTTGTTGGAGATACAACAGCTTCAGCTCATTATGTGTATTGCTGGAAGGACTGCAGTTTACTAGGAGGACAGTAGATGGCGCTGTCACTAATACTTCTACATAGTCTTTCTGGTATTGAATTGTTTGGGCTGTACTGCTGTATACTCTCTGGTTTTCCCCTCCCTTCTTCCTGTCTGTGTACAGTCCACCATTTTATGTTGATCTCTCTGTGAATCCACATATGTGGTTCCAGTAAAGACAACTGGCTCCCCCACAATGTCTGCCTAACGTGACTCCCCCTCATCCAGCACTCAAACTCCACATTGTGCAGTGGCCGGGGTTGGTACTGCAGGCTGAGTGCTACTGAAGTGAATGGAACCAATCCAGGCCACTGTGCAATGTACAGAGCGCTCTGCTTCCTGCAGCAAAACAGCTTCATGTGAAGCAAACCGCTCTAAGTGTGAACCCATAAGCCCCGCACAGCACTGTACATACTGGAAGCACTATACATACGGGAAACTGCAATTGTCCTGTGAGCCCAGAAGCTATTCTGCCCACTGTTAGCGGTTTTATGCAGTGTACTGCCAGGGGTGTACAGCGGCACTAGCAGAACTCCTATCATTTCTCTTTTTTTATAGTTTTTTGGGGGGCTCAAAGCGTTCACTATATACCCGTGTGTTGGTGCTGTGAATATACGCTATCTATCAACAGTATACACACTAGAAAAATCTTGCTGGACCCGCTCCAAGTGTAATCTATATACCAGTCTGTAGGGGTTGTGATTTTACACTCTCTACCAACAGTATACACACTAGAAAACTCTTTCTGGACCTACTTAGAGTGTTATCTATATACCAGTGTCTGGGGGCTGTGAATTTGCGCTATATAACAGTATACACTGTTTTAAATCTTTCCGGGCCCGCTCTGAGCGTAATCTATATACCAGTGTCTGGCGGCTGTGAATTTGTGCTGTCAAACAGTATATATACATTCTTGTTAATTTTTCCGGGACTGCTCAGGGCGTGATCTATATACCGGTTTCTGGCGGCTATAAATTTGCGCTATATAACAGTATACACACTAGAAAACTCTTTCTAACAGTATACACTGTTTAACATTTTTCAGGGCCTGCTCAGAGCGTGATCTATATACCAGTGTCTGGCAGCTGTGAATTTGCGCTATGTACCACCAGTATACACGCTAGGAACATTTTTTTGTGCCAGCTCAGAGTGTAATCTATATACCAGTCTCTGGGGGCTGTGAATTTGCGCTATCTAAAAACGGTCGCTGATTTCTTGTTTTGACAACACGATTATTTTATGCAACCAAAAATCGCTCATGTGAATGAATGCATTAGATTTAAAGGGGTTGTCCCGCGCCGAAACGGGTTTTTTTTTTTTCAACAGCTTCAGCTCATTATGTATATTGGTGGAAGGACTGCAGTTTACTAGCAGGACAGCAGATGGCGCTGTCACTAATACTCCTACATAGTCTTTCTGGTATTGAATTGTTTGGGCTGTACTGCTGTATACTCTCTGGTTTTCCCCTCCCTTCTTCCTGTCTGTGTACAGTCCACCATTTTATGTTGATCTCTCTATGAATCCACACATGTGGTTCCAGTAAAGACAACTGGTTCCTCCACAATGTCTGCCTAACGTGACTCCCCCTCATCCAACACTCAGACTCCCTGCGGCTCGCCTCTGATTCATGCCGGCAGAGTTTAGGGATAGAGCTGCTGATAGGGAAAGCGTTAGTGTAGGGATCCTGACTACAAGAACCCAGCAGTCCTTCTTAGGACTACTCCTCTCATTGTGTGCATCATCATTTAGGCTGGCTGGGACCAGTAGTGCACCAATTTTTTTTAAGCATCCCAGCTGTATTCTTGTTGGTGTACGCTATATACCCGCGTGTGGAGGCTGTTTTGCAGTGCATCTACCAGTGCTATACAGTGGGTTAATCATTTCTGGCGCAGCCCAGCGTCTCTCAAGTCTAAAAGTCTGTGTGCAGTGAATGAGCCCTAGATCTCAGCGCTGCACACTGGTTACATTTTTCCTGGCCTTGCTCAGAGTCTATAAAGTCTAAAAGTCTCTGTGTAAATTAGGGCTGGGTATCTGTGGTATGCAGTGGGTTAATTATTTCTGGTGCAGCTCAGCGCCTCTCAAATCTACAAGTCTCTGTGTGTGGTGAATAAGCCCTAGGTCTTGTCGCTACACGCTGGTTACATTTTTTTCTGCCCCTGCATACAGCCTCCCATATCTACAAGTCTGTGTGCAGTGAATTAGGGCTGGGTATCTGCGGTATACAGTGGGTTAATTATTTCTGGCGCAGCTCAGTGCCTCTCAAGTCTACAAGTCTCTGTGTGGTGAATGAGCCCTATTTCTCAGCGCTATACGCTGGTTACATTTTTCCTGCCCCTGCATACAGCCTCTCATATCTACAAGTCTGTGGGCGGTGAATAAGAGCTATGTATCTGCAGTATACAGTGGGTTAATTATTTCTGGTGCAGCTCAGCGCTTCTCTAAATTAAAAGTCTCTGTGTGCGGTGAATGAGCCCTAGATCTCAGCGCTACACGCTGGTTACATTTTTTACTGGCCTTGCTCAGAGTCTATCAAGTCTAAAAGTCTCTGTCTGCAGTGAATAAGCCCTAGATCAGTGCTACACGCTGGTTACATTTTTTTTCTGGGCCTGCATACAGCCTCTCATATCTACAAGTCTGTGTGCGGTGAATCAGGGCTAGTTATCTGCGGTATACAGTGCGTTAATTATTTCTGGCGCAGCTCAGCGTCTCTCAAATCTACAAGTATGTGTGTGCGGTGAATAAGCCCTATTTCTCCTCCGTTATACACTCGTTAAATTTGTTCTGGCCCTGTTCATAGTTTCTCAGATCTACAAGTCTCTGTGTGCGGTGAATTAGCCCTACATCTTAAGCGCTACACGCTGGTTACATTTTTTTCTGGGCCTGCATGCAGCCTGTCTTATCTACAAGTCTGTGTGCGGTGAATCAGGGCTATGTATCTGCGGTATACAGTGGGTTGATTATTTTTGGCGCAGCTCAGCGTCTCTCAAATCTACAAGTCTCTGTGTGCGGTGAATAAGCCCTAGGTCTTATCGCTACGCGCTGGTTACATTTTTTCTGCCCCTGCATACAGCCTCTCATATCTACAAGTCTGTGGGCGGTGAATTAGGGCTATGTATCTGCGGTATACAGTGCGTTAATTATTTCTGGCCTTGCTCAGCGCCTCTCAAGTCTAAAGGTCTCTCCGTGCGCGGTGAATGAGCCCTATTTCTCAGCGCTGTACACTGGTTACCTTTGTTCTGGCCTTGTTCACATTTCCTTAAATCTACCAGTCTCTGTGTGCGGTGAATAAGCCCTAGATTTCAGCGCTACACACTGGTTACATTTTTCCTGGCCTTGCTCATAGTCTATCAAGTCTAAAAGTCTCTGTGTGCGGTGAATTAGGGCTAGGTATCAGCGATATACAGTGGATTAATTATTTCTGGCCTTGCTCAGCGCCTCTCAAATCTACCAGTTTCTGTGTGCAGTGAATGATCCCTATTTCTCAGCCCTATGCACTGGCTAAATTTGTTCTGGGCCTAGATCTCAGTGCTACAGGCTGGTTACATTTTTTCTGGCCTTGCTCAGAGCCTCTAAAATCTACAAGTCTCTGTCTGCGGTGAATTAGCCCTAGATCTTAGCGCTACACGCTGGTTAAATTTTTTTCTGCCCCTGCATACAGCCTCTCATATCTACAAGTCTGTGTGCGGTGAATTAGGGCTAGGTATCTGCGGTATACAGTGGGTTAATTATTTCTGGCCTTGCTCAGCGCCTCTCAGGTCTAAAGGTCTCTCCGTGCGCGGTGAATGAGCCCTATTTCTCAGCGCTGTACACTGGTTAACTTTGTTCTGGCCTTGTTCACATTTTCTCAAATCTACCAGTCTGTGTGCGGTGAATGAGGCCTAGATCTCAGCGCTTTACACTGATTACATTTTTTTCTGGCCTTGCTCAGAGTCTCTCAAATCTTCCAGTCTCTGTGGGCGGTGATTTAGGCCTAGGTCTCAGCGTTATGCACTGGTTAAATATTTTCTGGCCGTGGTCAGAGGCTCTCAAATCTACTAATCTCTGTGGGCAGTGAATTATCCCTAGTTATGAGAGCTATACACTGGTTAAATTTATTCTGGCCTTGCTCAGAGTCTCTCAAATCTACCAGTCTCTGTGGGCGGTGAATTAGGCCCAGGAATCAGCGGTATGCACTGATTAAATTTTTTCTGGCCCTGCTCTATCCTTTATCCTACATGATGAAGAATAGGGGTATGGGTCGAGGCCAAGGACATGCACGTGGGCATCCCAATGAGGGTGTTGGCAAGGGCCGAGGTCCTGGGCGTGGTGAAACAGCCTGCTGCTGAGGGATTGGTAGAGCGCCGCGTATCTCCACCCCCCCCCCGGCTTCATGTCACATTTTGCAGGTCCGTGTGGTAGACCATTATTAAAAGCACAGCAGTGCGATCAGGTGCTGACGTGGATAGCAAATAACGCCTCCACTACTTTATCCAACACCCAGTCTTCCACGCAGTCCACTCACGCCACCCAAGGGAATGCACCTCTGAATCCTCAATCTGCTCCTCCTTCCGCTCAGCCTGGTCACTCGAGGAAAAGGAGAGATTATGATGAACAGACATACATCCAAGAACTCTTCTTGGGTCCCTGCCCTGAGTCTGAAAAAATGGTTATACAGCCACGTGAGGAGTTTGTCGTGACTGATGCCGAAAATGTGGAACTTTCACAGACTCAGGGTGATGAGGGTGGGGACTTCGAATTACTATCTCAAAAGCTATTTGTGGATGTTGAGGATGAGACAGTTGTCTGTCAGCGAGGTGGTTGTTAGGGCAGTAAGTCTAAGGGAGGAACAGACTGAGGAGTCAGAGGAAGAGCTGGTGGACGATGAGGTGACTGACCCCACCTGGCTTGCAAAGCCTACTAAAGACAGGGCTTCAGAGTGGGAGGCAAGTGCTGCAGCAGAACAGGTTAGAAGAGACAGTGGGGTGGCGAGGGGGAGAAACAGGGCCAGAGCAAATAATCCACCAACTGTTCCCCACAGCACCCCCTTGCGGCATGCCTTTGTGCAGAGGGCTAGGTGTTTGAAGCTGTGGATGTTTTTTAGTGAGAGCACGGACGACCAACAAACAGTGGTATGCAACCTGTGCCGCACCAAGATCAGCCAGGGAGCCATCACTACCAGCCTGACCGCCACCAGCATGCACAGGCATATGATGGCTAAGCACCCCACGAGGTGGAACGAAGGCCATTCACCATTGCCTCCATTGCCTCTTTCCCACTGTCACAACCTGGCACAGAGATGCAATCCCCCTCCCAGGATGCAGGCACGAGCACCTCAGCCTGCACCCACAACCACAGCTCCACGGTCCTCCACTGCCTCCACCGCCTCCACTAATGTGTCCCAGTGCAGCGGTCAGCTGTTGCTAACCCAATCGTTGGAACGAAAGCGGAATACGGATGCACAATCTTTAAACGTGCATACCGCTAAAACTACTCAGCCTGGAGATGCTGCTATACAGGCTAGTAGAAACGGAGGCTTTCTGCAACATGATGGCAGCTATAGCGATGTTCAGCTATCTGACACATACACAGAATGAATTGTCCTGCTTTGCCCAGTCCAGTTTCTTCATGGTTTATGCAGTCTTTGGAGTGATTAAGGGAACCGTAACTGATTTAATGAGACTTTCTCAGGGTAACTGTATTGCTGTGGTGACAACTGTGGGAACACCTCCGGCCTAAAAGAAATCTTCCATTTTAGAAAGGGTTGCTGAATTTTGCTGATGCTTGGAAGTACTAGCATCCGAGTCCGCTTTATGCCCGCTTCAGTTCAGGGTGTGGGCAGAAGCCAAGGTCCTGGGCGGGGTGCAACTCTGCCATGTTTGGCCACTTTAATTTCTTCATACTGCATGCTGTCAATGGAGCGATCAAAGGAACCATAACTGATTTAATGAGACTTTCACAGGGTCACTGTATTGCTGTGGTGACAACTCTGGGAACACCTCCTGCTTAAAAGAAATCTTCCATTTTAGAAAGGGTTGCTGAATTTTGCTGATGCTTGGAAGTACTAGCATCTGAATCAGCTTTATGCCCACGATTGTGGAGTGTGTGGGAAGAGGCCAAGGTCCTGGGCGGGTTGCAACTGTGCCAGGTTTGGCCAGTGGAATTTCTTTGTGGTTCATCCAATCTTTGGAGCGATGAAAGGAACTGTAACTGAAGGCATATTGGGTCAACCAGGTGGAGGCTGGGACCGAGTCTGACCCTGGGCCCGCTCACGTGCTTCCCACACAGAGGATTGCGGATCCTACCTTGGTCACGGTTTCCCGGACTTATTATGCCACCTCCTCCTCCTCCTCCTTTGGTCTGGGGATCAGCACTGGTCGACATGCATTTGCTCTCGTGTTACCACAGTTATCTGAGACACTGGTTTGGACCAATCAAAAGAAGCGTAACTGAGGCGTTCACAGCAGTACTAGCATCTGAATCTGCTTTATTCCCACGTTTGTTGTGCCTAGTAGTGCGCACTAGGCTTTCGCAAGTATCCTGGCTGTATAACAGGTCAACTTCTTATACACTGCCTGTTTTTGGATGTCCTCTGACCTATAATGCCCTGAGTGGTAAACAGCCGGATTGGTTTAGGTGGGTTAAACGCACGCATCCCTGGGGGTCAGCACTGGTTGGCATGTATTATCTCTCGTGTTACAACTTACCACAGTTATCCGAGATACTGGATTGGAGTGTTCACAGGAAGCGTAACTGATTTAATGAGACATTCACAGGGTCACTGTATACCTGTGGAGGCTACTTTTGCGACACCTCCTGCTTCAAGCCAATCTTTGATGTTAGTATGCGCTGCTGCATTGTGGAGACGTGTAGAAGTACTGGCATCTGAGACCCCTTCATGCCCATGTTTGCGGCTCCTGACAATTTTGTGACGGAGGTGGCACGGGATTGGAATTATGATTGTGCGTTAATTTATCAGCAATTCTCATCAGCATTATGGGCTATCGCCCACAATTTCAGAGAGGGTCGCTGCCAGGCCCTGCCAACCCTCTGCAGTGTGTTTCTCTGGTTCCCCCTCATCCAAGACACACTTACAAATAGACATGAGGGTGGTGTGGCTATCAAGCGAGCGTGTGGCATGGGGGCAGCTGAATGCTGGGAAGGGAAAATTTAGTGTGCGCTGTGGACGCAGGCTCATGCGCGGGGGGGGGGGGGCATGTAACCCAGCAGAAGTGGCAGCGGTGTCACCCACAGGCAGTGATTGTCCTTCGTTGCAGCTAGTGTGGTGCTTAGCTAAGATGTGCGAGCGTGTGCCTTGCTGCTTATGGTCTGTCCCATGTAAATTGTTAGGGGGTGACCGCCAGGCTCTTGCCCAAAATTTGGCTTAATAGTGTGACCTGGGATCCTCAGATGCATCCATGCATGCTGCCCCTGCCGTTCCCTATCCGTTTCTGTGGTGTTTCCATGACTTTCTGATGTTTTCAGGTGATTCACACAACCACCCCCATGCGGAGCATCGGTCACCTTGAAAAATGCTCGGGTCGCCCATTGACTTCAATGGGGTTCGTTACTCGAAACGAGCTCTCGAGCATTACGAAAAGTTCGACTCGAGCAACGAGCACCCGAGCATTTTGGTGCTCGCTCATCTCTAACTACAAAACTTGAGCATTGCAGTGTATTATACAGCCTATGAAGCCCAACTGACACTCATAGGCCACTGTAGATGGCAGACCCAGAAGTCACCTTCAAGCCTCCAGGTACCATAGCAGCCCATCAGAATATTACAATTACATAGCGGGGTTCCGATGGGTGACCGCAGCATGTAAGGGGCTGAATGGCTGGGATTGGCCGGTTTTGCTGGTCACTGCCATTATGGCTAGAGTATAGCTGGGAGAGGCTCATGTAGCCATTTGTCTTCTTCCACTTGAAAGTGATGTACACAATGTAGAATTTATGACAAAGTTAAAGATGGAGCTTAAAAGTAGAAATTCTGGTTTTGTTCAGCAAGTTCATTTTTGAAAAAAAAATCTTTGTCCCTGCCGCGCCATCACGTACCGTCCTCCTGTTTCACCGCAGAATTTCCTTGTGGTATAGATTCCACTAGGGCAGCGGTGTCTAACTGACTGTCATTGAGGGCCACATCAGCCTTATGGTTGCCTTCAAAGGGCCGATTGTAATTGTATAGTAGGGGCTCGTTCACAGAAGCATATTTGCGCAGTGTATTATGCATGCAATTTTTGCACCTGTAATACGCAGTGAATAGAATCTGTTGATTTCAATGGGTTCATTCACATCAGCGTAGTTTTTCACGCCATGCGCCATCACGTATAAAAATGTGGCATGACCTATTTTGGTGCATATTACGGACTGCAATAGGCATTGAAGTAAATGGGCGGGCGCAAATACACATTGAATACAGGGAACCTGGGTATTTACACACTATTTCAGTGAGCCTGTCTGTGTTCTTTTTTGTGTGTACAAATGCGCAGTGTATTTACGCACATAAAAACATAAAAAGCAGCCGAATTACGCAGGGGGGGTTTTTGGGCTCGCAAATATGCAGCATATCTTTGCAACAAAAATGCGCTTACACCCATGTGAGCAAGTCCTAATAGGAACCACCATCGTGGCCCCAGCGGTAATACTGACCCCCATAGTGGCCACAGCAGTAATAGTGACCCCCATAGTGGTTTGAAATCATTGGTAGCTGTGCTTGTAATTGCAGGCTGAAGTTCCATTAATTTCAATGAGAGCTATGCCTGCAATTACATGTGCCGGCCACTACGCAGGGGTCGGAGCAGCGCTTTTTTCCGTCACCAGTGCATCTGGGTGGGTGCTGCCTGAAGTTTCCTTTAAGGTTTGATGCACGGCTGACAGGCCACATAAAATATGGCAGTGGGCTGGATTAGACCTACAGGTCTTATGTTTGACATGTGTACACTAGGAGTTGAAATTGTGCTGTACGATTATTGGCCCATGCAGACAGGATCTTCCTGCAATTGCCGTAAATTAGATGGAGGTACTGACATGTTCATCGAATCACGATGCTTTTACCAAATTCTGCCCCCCCTTATCAGCATTTGCAACAAAAATTAAGAAGTTTTTCAGTGATAGACTTTTTGCACTCTTGCATACTTGAGTCTCGCCTTTCTGCTTCTTTCAGACAGCAGTGGTGCTGGAAATGATCGTCTTCTGTTAAAGCCCATCTGTGCTAAGGAATGACAAGGTGTGCATTCATACACATTAGTTGGCGCAACAACATTTAATTCGGCTTGACTGACCCACCTGTCTGTTAGAATGAGTCTTGACATCCTCCTCTGACCCCTTTCATTGATGAGTTGTTTACATCCACAGCATGCCCTTGTTATATATTTTTCCTTAATCACATCATTGTTGGTATACTCTCCACACGGTTACACGGGAAACCCCCACAAAGTTGGCTGTATATGAGATCCTGGCCCCTGTTAGTCTAGAATCGATGACCGGGCCTTGTAGGAAGTCGCTTAGATCGCTTGATTTTGCTGGGGTTATAAGTCTAATTTCCATAGAGGGAAAGTATGATTGTGAAAGGGCCGAGGGCTCTAATAAAGTGGCCATTCAGTGTCATTAAGTGGCTATTCATACCAAATACAAGTAGGATTAGACTATTTAGGATATGTTTGTAGTCTGTTGCCATGGAGACAAATTAGTCTATATAGGAGCTGTATACACAAAACAATAGAAGCTTTTTAATAAAGCCCATTTGTAAAGTTACTTGACTTATTAGTTTAGCTGCATTGAATCAATAGATGTATCTGGGAATACAGAATATCCGTAGAGACTGGTGTTGAATTGAAAAATGTTACATTTTATACAGTATTTTCCATTCAAATGAGATTCCCAAACTATTAATTAGCAGAATCATCACAATTCAATCCAATTATTCAAGGATGAACTTACCCAAAAGAAGAAATTGAATAGAAACAACAAATATTTGACACAGACGGTGCCCCTGTCATCCTTCTCCTCATCCAGATCGTGCCCCATCTCCGCAGACTCTAAAAATAAACAGTCAATAACTTACTAACCGCTCGGCTTTCCTTATAAATGCTTCATGGAGAATATTTACATTTAGTAAGTCATTGATTTTCCGTTCTCTGCAGAGTAAATAGCAAAAGTGAGCCAGAAATTATCCCGTATCTACCAAGACAAATAATACATTAAAGCCGATGCCTGCCTTTTATCAGCTTGTCTTACAAGCTCCAAATTCTGTGCGGATTGATTCTCTAATATACCTTTATAGCTACTCTTGTGATAGATCCAAATGCTAGACTTAAATGGGATAATTTGGGTACCTGCATTCACCATTAAGGGGAGTGAAGGAGCTTACAATATACTGGCAAACAATAATAACACAGTCTACAGTAAGCTCCCCCTAGAGGTGACTGGTAGCAGCTAGAATTTCATTACTAAAGACCTACCTAACTTTTCAGAATAAGATGAAATAACACTACTATTGTAAGTCGCCTTGCTGATGCCTTATAAATTTGTTGTGTCTAGTTTCTCAGTCTTGCCGTGGTGTATGACCTGTAACATGAACCTGTCTTCCACAACCTCACCTTTGTAGCAGAGTTTGGCTGTTCCTCACTCATTTTTTGTTGTTTCTGTAGCAGTTAATGACTGTGTTTCAACCTACATATGAAAATGATGATGTTTGGTATAATTGATTAATTATACACCATACTATAATCCAACACAATCCTTGACTTTGAGCAAGTGCAGCTAGAAGAATTAGGTTCATTCACACTTTTTCATTCCCTTTGTATTTTCTTAATTGACAAAAATAAAACATTAACACTTCTATTTTTGAAAGCATTCTTTCCAAGCCTGCCTAAAACTTTTGCACAGTACTGAATGACATGTATCCTGCATTTTTTTCCATTTTCCCCTCTGCAGGATATATATCTGATTCTCAGTTCTCTCAGAACTGGTAGGGGGACCCTGCTGTCATGATAACTTCTAGACATTGCACCACCGACTACTTCTAGACAATATACATAAGGACTACTACCCCCATTTTTCTTTAGTTCTCCACTTTTTGTATTTTTAGTCTTTGTCTGGAATGGGTCCCTTCCCATAGCCTAAATCTGAGCTGGTCAGAATTGAGATCATATGATTATCTGAGGAGAAAGAAACCAGGAGTCTCAGATAGGCCGGGCAGATCTGCATTGCGGAGTCCACGGCGGGCGTCCACCTCTGGACTCCGCAGCATTCAATGGCAAAACGCCATTTCATCTCCACGAGTGGAAATCGATTGCGTTTTTCCGCTCACAGAGAAGAAATCGAAGCAGAAGCATGCTGCGATTTTGTGCGGGCTACGCACACATGGCTTTCATTGAAGTCAATGGAAGTCGTCCGTCCTGCGGCACTTCCCCAGTGAGCACTGTGGAAGTATTGCAGGATACGCATCATTGCCGAGCGCTGGCACCTACTGCACATGTGCGACGGAGTGCCAGCGGGCACATCCGCAGTGCTCACAGAAGATGCCGGAGAGGTACGCAGGAAATAGCTACGTAATGAATGATTAATAATCATCGGAGGGGCTCTTTAAAGGATAACCTAACTTTTAGAAAACTTCTAACATCATAGTGATGTGTCAAAAGTTTTAATTGGTGGGCGTCCAGGTGCTTGGACCTTACCATTCACTAAAACACAATGGCAGACATGTTCAGGTGAGTGCCGTTTCTCTCCGATGGTGATCATTGAGCAGTGGATGAACTGAGAGACTTTCTACTGAGTCTATACACCGCTCCTGGGAGAGCCAAAAAGACCCAATTGTGCACAGCATTTCATTGAGCGCTTCTGTCCCTTCATTTCAGGGATCTCTGAAGATCTCAGCATCTGGACTCCATTGATCAGAACTTCTGACAAGTTACTATATGTCAAACGTTTGCTAAAAGTTTAGTTGCTCTTTAGGAAATTACTATTTTTTTCATCTCAATATCAAAGCATTATAATGCAACTGTTGGAGGGTGCCGGACTCCATAGCTGATTGTTTCACCTTTACACAGTACAGTGTTACCAGTAAATGCCATCAATTGGTTCTAAAGCCACATTATATGGAACCACCAATCAGCTGCTATCACAGAGGTATGCACATTATAAAAGGGTTTTTTCAATATCCAGCTGATGCTAATTAGCTGCATCAAGAGGCCAGGTGGTGGTATGGCGACACAGATTCAGAATATGATGCAGCAGAAGGAGTAATAAAACTATGCAATATTTATTTAGGAAGAGCAAAATGCAAACAGATAATATATTAACAAGCAAATAATTAACATTTACTGTAGATTTACCTGCCGCGGCTACCTAAATCTTAGGGTTATGAATTCTTTTTGCACAATCCAAAATACTAAATGTCAGAACATGATTAATACTGCTGTTCAAAGCACATAAATCACATAACTTTATACACAGTTTATCTTGAGAAGAGTTAACACTCTGCTATTATCCAGATGGTCTATTAAGTCCTTTGGTCTGCTATCCTCCTGTGCAACAGGGCTTTTGTCCATTAACTGTGTCTCTAACGGTAGGCATGCCTAGAGTTGGTATTGAGGCCACCCTCACTTACAGTTTATCTGGGAGTCGGCGCTATCACCAAGCTGGTCAAAGGTAGAGAGGACGACTCTTACTTTTTCGTTAGATCCTCGTTGCACTCCAGTGGCTTCCACCAGGTTGAGGCTGTAGTGTGGCCACTCTCTGCTGGAATAAGAAAGTCACCTTGCCTAGTGTCACCTGCTGTCCTCCAGGCCACCGCTCCCAACCAGACGTGCAGGCTCCCGCTGCCATTTTTTTTTCTCATTGCCGATTATTGTACCCCTTCTCTAACCGCAGCCCCTCTGCTTACTGTCACAGTCCCTGCACTATCCTATTGCACAGCAAACATTGTCCCTTTTTAATTGGAAGCCTCAGCCAATTAATACTATACCAGAAAGCCAGCATGCTCCGTTTCACTGCACCGGAATGTGGTACAAATTTTGGCGCACATGATAATTTAGTGCATTTTCTGCTGTACTTCTCAGTCCATTGCCAGAGCAACAGTTTGACCCTTCAGGGTAGCCCTTTATACCAGTGCCGTCACATTCCTCCATCACCTGACATTATAGCATCTCACTCCTATTCAAATTAATGAGATTGAGCTGCTATGCCAGGCAAAGGTGCTACAAAATATATTGTGCTGGGCCTGGTATGTAATAAAGAGGCTTCAGCTCTCACCCAAGCTCTATTGCCTCTTCAAACAGCTGATCAGGGGAGGTCTCAAGCAGCAGACCCTCACTGATCTAAAATTGATGGCCTATGGGGCATGATACTCTACATCTAGGTCAATGTTTCCCAACTCCGGTCCTCAAGGCACACCAATGGGTCACGTTTTCTGGGTTTCCTCAGTATTGCACAGGTGATGTAATTATTGTCGGTGCCTCAGACATTACCACAGGTGTTCTTACTATAGGAGATCCTGAAAACATGACCTGTTGGTGGTCCCTGACGACTGAAGTTGGGAAACACTGGTCTAGGGAAAAGAAGGTTTTTACACCAACATAGAAGGGGGTTCTTTACTGTAAGAGCAGTGAGACTATGGAACTGGAGGATGTGGTAATGGCGAACTCATTAAAAAAAGTTCTAAAGTGGCCTGGATGCCTTTCTTGAGTGATACAATATTACATGTTATAGTCACTAGTTACTTCAGAAGGGTTGGTGATCCAGGGATTATTCTGGATCAACATTGCAGGATAATAGGATGACTATGTTTTCAAGTCTTTACAGCAGATAAATATCTTATGAATAATGGACTTAATTCTGGCATTTTACCTAAAAATGGTTTCAGATTGTAGCTTGATGGAAGAGAATTATCTAAAGACCATTTAGGCTGATATATAATTCATCAGCCTGATCGATAGATCCAAGAACTGATGCAAGACTTTCTTGTCAACCCATAGACTAAACAGAAGGTTATTTCAAGAAGAGACCTTCTAAATTGTTATTCTAGACTTTAAAGCCTTAGCTTTCTCACACAGCAGTGCTGCACCCCACAAGAGGTCTATAACCGGAAAAGTAGGGGTCTACTGAGGTAGGATGGTGACACTAGGCAAGAAGTCATACTGTAAATTGTACCCTATAGTAAGGATCCCTTCATATTTGCATTAAAAGGGTTGTCCGCTTACCGGGCAACCCTCCAATAGGGCTGTCTGGGGTAAAATAATAGACTGAGCTATACATGCCCCTATGTCACTGTCCAGGATCTAGCCATGCAGACCATTTTTTTGTAATAGCTGCCATCACAGGAAGTCAGGTGACCGTGCGGCAAATCAGTCATGTATTCCACCTTTTAGGACAAGCTTGCAGAAATACCATAAACCGCAATACTAACATATTGTATGGTATAAGTTCAAGGGGGCTAAAAAAAGGGACTTTATTATTCTGTATAATAAAAGTTTATAACAAAAACTATTCCTTTTCTTCTAATTAAAAAAAAAATAAAAAAATCCATATTTGGTATTGACGCATCCATAAGAGTCCAGGCTATCGAAGTAATGTATTATACATCCAGCACTGAAAACATTGTCAGAAAACCAATATGTAACGCCGGAATTGTGCTTTTTTTGGTGACCCGTCTTCATGAAAACATGAAATGAAAAGTGATCAAAAAGTCATATACACTCCAAAATTGTACCAATAGAAACTACATAACATCTTGCAGATAATGAGCCCTCGCACGACCATGTATAATAGGTGGAAAAAAAAAAGAAGTCATGGTGGTCAGAAGAGGGTGACAGATAATTTTTTTTGCAAATAAATTTAGTTTTACGGCAAAAAAACCAACTCTATAAATTTGGTATTGTGATCGTCCTGAACCACAGAATAAAGTTATCATTTTTGCATCATTGTATACGCTGTAAACACAAAGCCCCCCCCCCCCCCCCCTCCCAAAGATGGCATTGGAAACAGAATTGTGCAAAATGGTAAAAAAGGTGCGAGCCAATCAGCGCTCGGTGGGAGGTGCACGCTGAACAAGCGCAAACAAGCTCTGGCCAGTCGCTGAGAGGCAACGAACCTCTAAACGTACAGCTCCCCTGCTATAGAGTCTCATTCACATCTCAGCTGTTACAGAACCTCTTCATATACACCTCAGCTGCTGCAGAACCTTTTCATATACACCTCAGCTGCTGCAGAACCTCTTCATATACACCTCAGCTGCTGCAGAACCTCTTCATATACATCTCAGCTGCTGCAGAACCTCTTCATATACATCTCAGCTGCTGCAGAACCTCATTATATACACTTCAGCTGCTGCAGAACCTCATTATATACACCTCAGCTGCTGCAGAACCTCATTATATACACCTCAGCTGCTGCAGAACCTCATCATATACACCTCAGCTGCTGCAGAACCTCATCATGTACACCTCAGCTGTTGCAGAACCTCTTCATATACACCTCAGCTGTTGCAGAACCTCTTCATATACACCTCAGCTGCTGCAGAACCTCTTCAAATACATCTCAGCTGCTGCAGAACCTCTTCATATACACCTCAGCTGCTGCAGAACCTCATTATATGCACCTCAGCTGCTGCAGAACCTCATCATATACACCTCAGCTGCTGCAGAACCTCATTATATACACCTCAGCTGCTGCAGAACCTCTTCATATACACCTCAGCTGCTGCAGAACCTCATTATATACACCTCAGCTGCTATAAAACGTTGTCAGAAAGACCTCAGTTGCTACAGAATCTTTTCATATACACTAGAAATCTTTCAAAAAAGCATTTGTGTGTTTCCTATAATACATAGATCTGATCCCTCCTTCAAATCCATATAAACTAAACTTACTGTGTGAAAATTGTGCTATAAAACTTCTTCATATACACCTCAGCTGCTACAGAACCTCTTCATATGCACCTCAGCTGCTATAAAACTTTGTCAAAAAGACATCAGTTGCTACCGAACCTTATATAATACATCTCCAGTGCTATAAAACAGCTGCTACAGAACCTCTTCATATACAACTTGATTGCTATAAAACCTAATTACATAACCTCAGCTGCTACAGAACCTCTTCCTATACACCTCAGTTGCTACAGAACCTCTTCATATACACCTCAGCTGCTGCAGAACCTCATCATATTACCTCAGATGCTACAGAACCTCTTCCTGTATACCTCAGATGCTGCAGAACTTCTTCATATACAACTCAGCTGCCACAGAACCTCTTCATATGCACCTCAGCTGCTATAAAACCTTGTCAAAAATACATCAGTTGCTACCGAAGCTTATATAATACATCTCCAGTGCTATAAAACAGCTGCTACAGAACCTCTTCATATACAACTTGATTGCTATAAAACCTCATTACATAACCTCAGCTGCTACAGAACATCTTCATATACACCTCAGCTGCTGCAGAACCACATCACATTACCTCAGCTGCTGCAGAGCCTCTTCATATACACCTCAGCTGCTATAAAACCTTGTCAGAAAGACCTCAGTTGCTACAGAACCTTATATAATACATCTCCACTGCTATAAAACAGCATCACATTACCTCAGCTGCTACAGAACCTCTTCATATATACGAGAAATCATTTTTAAAGGATTTGTGTGTTTCTAATAATAAATAATATTTAAAATACTATCCAATAATAAATAGATCTGATCCCTCCTTAAAATCCATGTTATCTAAACTAACTCAATGTGTTAAAACGCTGCAAAAACAAAGTTCTCATATCTGCTGGGGCAGAAAAGTATAAAAAAAAAATTTTATGATTATTCATATGTGTCGCCGTGGTGATCAGCGGCTGGAGGAGGCTCTCTCCTCCTGCATTTCGATTGGCTCTTTCCTTCTGACCAAATTAAATAATTCCTATCGAAAGTGGACAACATTGATGGGAAATTCCAGGTTTCTGGCCAAGAAGTCCACCATCATGACAAAGGTCAGGAGCTACTTCAGGTCAGTTGGTCTGAAAAGACGTAAAGGCCGCATTATCTATTGAGAATCTGGAGATGTTCCTGCTGATCCTCATTGTAAAATAAGAATGGTGGGGGTGTGGGGATGCTGTTAGTGCAAGTTGGTGTCTGATCATTGTTTTCACCTTTTCTTCCAAAAAGAACAGGAGCAAGTAACTCCAGACTGCCAAACACAAACCAAGAGATAGATTGCATCATGATGCAATGATAGTCAGTCTAAAACAAGCACCAACCTCCAAGGACAGTCAGCCCGGAACATTCCCACCAGCTGCACTGAAGACCATTTCCGATGAACCATAAGAAGGTCTGGGACGCCCGGCCCTGGAACCAACGCAAGGGGAGTTCCCTGATTTCTGGGGGCAGCAGAACATGAACAACCTGTCTCCAGAACACGTAATCCTTAAAAGCAGCGGCCAGGAGGGCATGCTGGACGACAAAATCATCAACATGGCCCAGGACCTCCTGCAGTGCCAGTATTACAACTTTGATGGCCTGTAGCTCGCTGCTTCTCTTCGCATTCCAGGGTATAATATGGTAAAAGAGGTCATGCAAATCCACTATGATGAAGAAAGGGCACACTGGCTGGCAACCTATTACAAAGATGGCAATATTCTTGTGGCCGACAGCATCAGGACCTCCAATCTGTCTCTATCCATCCGTGAGCAGATTAACAACATCTACCGTGCAATCGTCCATGAGCCGCTCCAACACCTGAAATTTCCCCAAGTGGATCAGCAGCGATCGGATAGACAATTGGAATAATGGCAACAATAGGAAACTTTATACAAGTTTTGAAAATTTTCTTTTGAATACCCCTTTAATGATTGTAACAGATTGTAAAATAAGAATGGTGGGGGTGTGGGGATGCCGTTATACAAGTTGGTGTCTGATCATTGTTTTCACCTTTTGTTCCAGGAAGAACAGGAGCAAGTAACTCCAGACTGCCAGACGCAGAGATAGTTTGCATCATGATGCACCAATAGTCAGTCTAAAACAAGCACCAACCTCCAAGGATAGTCAGCCCGGGACATTCCCACCAAATGCACTAAAGACCATTTCCGATGAACCAAAAGAAGTTCTGGGACGCCCGGCCCTGGAACCACCGCAAAGGGAGTTCCCTGATTTCTGTGGGCAGCAGAACATGAACATCCTGTCTCCAGAACACTTAACAATCCTAAAAAGCAGTGGCCAGGAGGGCATGCTGGACGACAAAATCATCAACATGGCCCAGGACCTCCTGCAGTGCCAGTATTACAACTTTGATGGCCTGCAGCCCGCTGCTGCTCTTCTCATCCCGGGGTACAACGTGGTAAAAGAGGCCGTGCAAATCCACTATGATGAAGAAAGGGCACACTGGCTGGCAACCTGCTACAAAGATGGCAATATTCTTGTGGCCGACAGCATCAGGACCTGCAATCTGTCTCTATCCATCCGTGGGCAGCTTAACAACATCTACAGTGCAATCGTCCATGAGCCGCTCCAACACCTGAAATATCTCCAAGTGGATCAGCAGCGATCGGATAGACAATTGGAATAATGGCAACAATAGGAAACTTTATACAAATTTTCAAAATTTCCTTTAAAATACCCCTTTAATGATTATTATAGATTGTAAAATAATAATGATGGGGGTGTGGGGATGCTGTTAGTACAAGTTGGTGTCTGATCATTGTTTTCACCTTTTGTTCCAGAAAGAACTGGAGCAAGACTGCCAAACGCAGACCAAGAGATAGTTTGCATCATGATGCAATAATAGTCTAAAACAAGCACCAACCTCCAAGGATAGTCAGCCCGGGACATTCCCACCAGCTGCACTGAAGACCATTTCCGATGAACCAAAAGAAGGTCTAGGATGCCCGGCCCTGGAACCACCGCAAAGGGAGTTCCCTGATTTCTGTGGGCAGCAGAACATGAACAACCTGTCTCCAGAACACTTAACAATCCTGAAGAGCAGCGGCCAGGAGGGCATGCTGGACGACAAAATCCTCAACATGGCCCAGGACCTCCTGCAGTGCCAGTATTACAACTTTGATGGCCTGCAGCCCGCTGCTGCTCTTCTCATCTCGGGGTACAACGTGGTAAAAGAGGCCGTGCAAATCCACTATGATGAAGAAAGGGCACACTGGCTGGCAACCTATTAGAGATATTACCCTATTAATGATTGTAACAGATTGTAAAATAAAAATGGTGGGGGTGTGGGGATGCCGTTATACAAGTTGGTGTCTGATCATTGTTTTTACCTTTTCTTCCAGGAAAACAGGAGCAAGTAACTGCAGACCGTCTAACTCAGACGCAGAGATAGTTTGCATCGTGATGCACCAATAGTCAGTGTAAAACAAGCACCAACCTCCAAGGATAGTGAGCCCGGGACATTCCCACCTGCTGCACTGAAGACCATTTCCGATGAACCAAAAGGACTAGGACGCGCGGGCCTGGAACCACCGCAAGGGGAGTTCCCTGATTTCTGTGGGCAGCAGAACATGAACAACCTGTCTCCAGAACACTTAACAATCCTAAAGAGCAGCGGCCAGGAGGGCATGCTGGACGACAAAATCATCAACATGGCCCAGGACCTCCTGCAGTACCAGTATTACAACTTTAATGGCCTGCAGCCCGCTGCTGCTCTTCTCATCCCGGGGTACAACGTGGTAAAAGAGGCCGTGCAAATCCACTTCGATGAAGAAAGGGCGCACTGGCTGGCAACCTATTAGAGATATTACCCTTTCAATGATTGTAACAGATTGGAAAATAAAAATGGTGGGGATGCTGTTAGTACAAGTTGGTGTCTGATCATTGTTTTTACCTTTTCTTCCAGGATAACAGGAGCAAGTAAATGCAGACCGTCGAACGCAGATCCAGAGATAGTTCGCATCGGACGCCACAAAACTGTAAGATCCTTCATTCACAATTAGTATATATTCTCATGTTTTAGTGTATGTATGTCAGTTGTAATATCACCCCTCACCAAGCTGGGTACTCATTTTACCAATTATAGAAGAAGGCCTGTAGATGCCATTATGATTATTTATAGGCGTCGCCGTGGTGATCAGCACCTGGAGGAGGCTCTCTCCTCCTGCATTTCGATTGGCTCTTTCCTTCTGACCAAATTGAATAATTCCAATCGAAAGTGGACAACACTGATGGGAAATTCCAAGTTTCTGGCCAAGAAGTCCACCATCATGACAAAGCTCAGGAGCTACTTCAGGTCAGTTGGTCTGAAAAGACGTAAAGGCCGCGTCATCTATCGAGAAACTGGAGATGTTCCTGCTGATCCTGATATTAAAATAAGAATGGTGGGGGTTTGGGGATGCTGTTAGTGCAAGTTGGTGTCTGATCATTGTTTTCACCTTTTGTTCCAGAAAGAACAGGAGCAAGTAACTCCTGACCGCCAAACACAAACCAAGAGATAGATTGCATCATGATGCAATAATAGTCTAAAACAAGCACCAACCTCCAAGGACAGTCAGCCTGGAACATTCCCACCAGCTGCACTGAAGACCATTTCCAATTAACCAAAAGAAGGTCTGGGACGCCCGGCCCTGGAACCAACGCAAGGGGAGTTCCCTGATTTCTGTGGGCAGCAGAACATGAACAACCTGTCTCCAGAACACTTAACAATCCTGAAGAGCAGCGGCCAGGAGGGCATGCTGGACGACAAAATCATCAACATGGCCCAGGACCTCCTGCAGTGCCAGTATTACAACTTTGATGGCCTGCAGCCCGCTGCTGCTCTTCTCATCCCGAAGTACACCGTGGTAAAAGAGGCCGTGCAAATCCACTATGATGAAGAAAGGGCACACTGGCTGGCAACCTATTAGAGATATTACCCTTTTAATGATTGTAATAGATTGTAAAATAAAAATGGTGGGCGTGTGGGGATGCCGTTATACAAGTTGGTGTCTGATCATTGTTTTTACCTTTTCTTCCAGGAGAACAGGAGCAAGTAACTCCAGACCGTCGAACGCAGACCCAGAGATAGTTCGCATCGGACGCCACAAAATCTTAAATAATGTAAGATCCTTCATTCACAATTAGTATATATTCTCATGTTTTAGTATATGTATGTCAGGGGTAATATCACCCCCCACTAAGCTGGGTACTCATTTTAGCAATTTTAGAAGAAAGCCTTTAGACGCCATTATGATTATTCATAGGCGTCGCCGTGGTGATCAGCACCTGGAGGAGGCTCTCTCCTCCTGCATTTCGATTGGCTCTTCCCATCTGACCAAATTAAATAATTCCTATGGAAAGTGGACAACACTGATGGGAAATTCCAAGTTTCTGGCCAAGAAGTCCACCATCATGACAAAGCTCAGGAGCTACTTCAGGTCAGTTGGTCTGAAAAGACGTAAAGGCTGCGTCATCTATCGAGAAACTGGAGATGTTCCTGCTGATCCTGGTATTAAAATAAGAATGGTGGGGGTTTGGGGATGCTGTTAGTGCAAGTTGGTGTCTGATCATTGTTTTCACCTTTTGTTCCAGGAAGAACAGGAGCAAGTAACTCCAGACCGTCGAACAGAAGACCCAGAGATAGTTCGCATCAGACGCCACAAAACCATAAATAATGTAAGATCCTTCATTCACAATTAGTATATCTTCCCATATGTATGTCAGGAGTAATATCATCCCCCACCAAGCTGGGTACTCATTTTACCAATTTTAGAAGAAGGCCTTTAGCTATATAAACCACGTGGGGATTGAACTTGCGACCTTCAGGTTGTGAGCAAGAGTTTAAGACTGCATTTCTGCTACCGAACACTCTGCATCACATGAGAAGATGTCATATCATTGTTGTTAGTGATCATTCTGTTTATTGATATTTATAGTGTTTTCTGCTTATTTTAGATACAGTGGTGCATCCTGATTAGAATAAGTCATGCGTCCTTGGCAATTGTCTTCTACTTCCCAAGTGTTGGACCCAAGTCTTGCTTTATTACCACAAAATACATGGTATACAGCCAGAGGTGATGACTCTACCGCACGTCAATGACATGGTGGCCACCATGTCAAGATCAGAAGACCTGCACTTCAGAACGAGGCAGATTCCAGCCTAAGTCTCTTTATGAATGTTCACAGAACTTAATAGAGTATTACCATGCAGTGGTCAGAGAGCCCAATTCTCCTAAGGTCTAAGCGCAGAACAGGGACTTCATAGTGATGTGACTCCATGTTGGATACACATACCTTCCGTAAGAAGACAAAAGAAAACGCTTCAAATAGATGCCATTATGATTATTCATAAGCGTCGCCATGGTGATCAGCGGCTGGAGGAGGCTCTCTCCTCCTGCATTTCGATTGGCTCTTTGCTTCTGACCAAATTAAATAATTCCTATCGAAAGTGGACAACACTGATTGGAAACTCCAGGTTTCTGGCCAAGAAGTCCACCATCATGACAAAGCTCAGGAGCTACTTCAGGTGAGTTGGTCTGAAAAGACGTAAAGGCCACATTATCTATCGAGAAAGTGGAGATGTTCCTGCTGATCCTGATTGTAAAATAATAATGGTGAGGGTGTGGGGATGCTGTTAGCACAAGTTGTTGTCTGATCATTGTTTTCACCTTTTGTTCTAGAAAGAACAGGAGCAAGTAACTCCAGACTGCCAAACTCAGACGCAGAGATAGTTTGCATCGTGATTCACCAATAGTCAGTCTAAAACAAGCACCAACCTCCAAGGACAGTCAGCCCTGAACATTCCCACCAGCTGCACTGAAGACCATTTCCGATGAACCAAAAGAAGGTCTGGGACGCCCGGCCCTGGAACCACCGCAAGGGGAGTTCCCTGATTTCTGTGGGCAGCAGAACATGAACAACCTGTCTCCAGAACACTTAACAATCCTGAAGAGCAGCGGCCAGGAGGGCATGCTGGACGACAAAATCATCAACATGGCCCAGGACCTCCTGCAGTGCCAGTATTACAACTTTGATGGACTGCAGCCCACTGCTGCTCTTCTCATCCCGGGGTACAACGTGGTAAAAGAGGCCGTGCAAATCCACTTCGATGAAGAAAGGGCACACTGGCTGGCAACATATTAGAGATATTACCCTTTCACTGATTGTAACAGATTTGAAAATAAAAATGGTGGGGATGCTGTTAGTACAAGTTGGTGTCTGATCATTGTTTTTACCTTTTTTTCCAGGAAAACAGGAGCAAGTAACTCCAGACCGTCGAACGCAGACCCAGAGATAGTTCGCATCAGACGCCACAAAACCTTAAATAATGTAAGATCCTTCATTCACAATTAGTATATATTCTCATGTTTTAGTATATGTATGTCAGGGGTAATATGATCCCCCACCAAGCTGGGTACTCATTTTACCAATTTTAGAAGAAGGCCTTTAGACGCCATTATGATTATTCATAGGCTTCACCGTGGTGATCAGCGGCTGGAGGAGGCTCTCTCCTCCTGCATTTCGATTGGCTCTTTCCTTCTGACCAAATTAAATAATTCCTATCGAAAGTGGACAACACTGATTGGAAACTCCAGGTTTCTGGCCAAGAGGTCCACCATCATGACAAAGCTCAGGAGCTACTTCAGGTCAGTTGGTCTAAAAAAGACGTAATAATTTCTATCGAGAAACTAAAGATGTTCCTGCTGATCCTGATATTAAAATAAGAATGGTGGGGGTATGGGGATGCTGTTAGTGCAAGTTGGTGTCTGATCATTGTTTTCACTTTTTGTTCCAGAAAGAACAGGAGCAAGTAACTCCTGACCGCCAAACACAAACCAAGAGATAGATTGCATCATGATGCAATAATAGCCTAAAACAAGCACCAACCTCCAAGGACAGTCAGCCTGGAACATTCCCACCAGCTGCACTGAAGACCAATTCCAATGAACCAAAAGAAGGTCTGAGACGCCCGGCCCTGGAACCAACGCAAGGGGAGTTCCCTGATTTCTGGGGGCAGCAGAACATGAACAACCTGTCTTCAGAACACTTAACAATCCTAAAGAGCAGCGGCCAGGAGGGCATGCTGGACGACAAAATCATCAACATGGCCCAGGACCTCCTGCAGTGCCAGTATTACAACTTTGATGGCCTGCAGCCCGCTGCTGCTCTTCTCATCCCGAAGCACACCGTGGTAAAAGAGGCCGTGCAAATCCACTATGATGAAGAAAGAGCACACTGGCTGGCAACCTATTAGAGATATTACCCTTTGAATTATTGTAACAGATTGTTTTTACCTTTTCTTCCAGGAAAACAGGAGCAAGTAACTAAAGACCGTCGAACGCAGACCCAGATATAGTCCGCATCGGACGCCACAAAACCTTAAATAATGTAAGATCATTCAAATTAGTATATATTCTCATGTTTTAGTATATGTATGTCAGGGGTAATATGACCCCTCACCAAGCTGGGTACTCATTTTACCAATTTTAGAAGAAGGCCTTTTGATTCCATTATGATTATTCATAGGCGTCGCCGTGATCAGCGGCTGGAGGAGGCTCTCTCCTCCTGCATTTCGATTGGCTCTTTCCTTCTGACCAAATTAAATAATTCCTATCGAAAGTGGACAACACTGATGGGAAATTCCAGGTTTCTGGCCAAGAAGTCCACCATCATGACAAAGCTCAGGAGCTACTTCAGGTCAGTTGGTCTGAAAAGACATAAAGGCCGCGTCATCTATCGAGAAAGTGGAGATGTTCCTGCTGATCCTGATTGTAAAATAAAAATGGTGAGGGTGTGGGGATGCTGTTAATACAAGTTCTTGTCTGATCATTGTTTTCACCTTTTGTTCTAGAAAGAACAGGAGGAAGTAACTCCAGACCGCCAAACGCAGACGCAGAGATAGTTTGCATCGTGATTCACTAATAGTCAGTCTAAAACAAGCACCAACCTCCAAGGACAGTCAGCCCTGAATATTCCCACCAGCTGCACTGAAGACCATTTCCGATGAACCAAAAGAAGGTCTAGGACGCCTGGCCCTGGAACCACCGCAAGGGGAGTTCCCTGATTTCTGTGGGCAGCAGAACATGAACAACCTGTCTCCAGAACACTTAACAATCCTGAAGAGCAGCGGCCAGGAGGGCATGCTGGACGACAAAATCATCAACATGGCCCAGGACCTCCTGCAGTACTAGTATTACAACTTTGATGGCCTGCAGCCCGCTGCTGCTCTTCTCATCCCGGGGTACAACGTGGTAAAAGAGGCTGTGCAAATCCACTATGATGAAGAAAGGGCGCACTGGCTGGCAACCTATTAGAGATATTACCCTATTAATGATTGTAAGAGATTGTAAAATAAAAATGGTGGGGGTGTGGGGATGCCGTTAGTACAAGTTGGGGTCTGATAATTGTTTTTACCTTTTTTTCCAGGAGAACAGGAGCAAGTAACTCCAGACCGCCGAACGCAGACCCAGAGCTACTTCGCATCGGTCGCCACAAAACCGTAAGATCCTTCATTCACAATTAGTATATATTCTCATGTTTTAGTATATGTATGTCAGGGGTAATATCACCCCCCACCAAGCTGGGTACTCATTTTACCAATTTTAGAAGAAGGCCTTTAGACGCCATTATGATTATTCATAGGCGTCGCCGTGGTGATCAGCGGCTGGAGGAGGCTCTCTCCTCCTGCATTTCGATTGGCTCTTTCCTTCTGACCAAATTAAATAATTCCTATTGAAAGTGGACAACACTGATGGGAAATTCCAGGTTTCTGGCCAAGAAGTCCATCATCATGACAAAGCTCAGGAGCTACTTTAGGTCAGTTGGTCTGAAAAGACGTACAGGCCGCGTCATCTATCGAGAAAGTGGAGATGTTCCTGCTGATCCGGATTGTAAAATAAGAATGGTGGGGGTTTGGGGATGCTGTTAGTGCAAGTTGGTGTCTGATCATTGTTTTCACCTTTTGTTCCAGAAAGAACAGGAACAAGTAACTCCTGACCGCCAAACACAAACCAAGAGATAGATTGCATCATGATGCAATAATAGTCTAAAACAAGCACCAACCTCCAAGGACAGTCAGCCTGGAACATTCCCACCAGCTGCACTGAAGACCATTTCCAATGAACCAAACGAAGGTCTAGGACGCCTGACCCTGGAACCACCGCAAGGGGAGTTCCCTGATTTCTGTGGGCAGCAGAACATGAACAACCTGTCTCCAGAACACTTAACAATCCTGAAGAGCAGCGGCCAGGAGGGCATGCTGGACGACGAAATCATCAACATGGCCCAGGACCTCCTGCAATGCCAGTATTACAGCTTTGATGGCCTGCAGCCCGCTGCTGCTCTTCTTATCCCAAAGTACACCGTGGTAAAAGAGGCCGTGCAAATCCACTATGATGAAGAAAGAGCACACTGGCTGGCAACCTATTAGAGATATTACCCTTTGAATTATATTAACAGATTGTTTTTACCTTTTCTTCCAGGAAAACAGGAGCAAGTAACTAAAGACCGTCGAACGCAGACCCAGATATAGTCCGCATCGGACGCCACAAAACCTTAAATAATGTAAGATCATTCAAATTAGTATATATTCTCATGTTTTAGTATATGTATGTCAGGGGTAATATGACCCCCCACCAAGCTGGGTACTCATTTTACCAATTTTAGAAGAAGGCCTTTTGATTCCATTATGATTATTCATAGGCGTCGCCGTGATCAGCGGCTGGAGGAGGCTCTCTCCTCCTGCATTTCGATTGGCTCTTTCCTTCTGACCAAATTAAATAATTCCTATCGAAAGTGGACAACACTGATGGGAAATTCCAGGTTTCTGGCCAAGAAGTCCACCATCATGACAAAGCTCAGGAGCTACTTCAGGTCAGTTGGTCTGAAAAGACATAAAGGCCGCGTCATCTATCGAGAAAGTGGAGATGTTCCTGCTGATCCTGATTGTAAAATAAAAATGGTGAGGGTGTGGGGATGCTGTTAATACAAGTTCTTGTCTGATCATTGTTTTCACCTTTTGTTCTAGAAAGAACAGGAGGAAGTAACTCCAGACCGCCAAACGCAGACGCAGAGATAGTTTGCATCGTGATTCACTAATAGTCAGTCTAAAACAAGCACCAACCTCCAAGGACAGTCAGCCCTGAATATTCCCACCAGCTGCACTGAAGACCATTTCCGATGAACCAAAAGAAGGTCTAGGACGCCTGGCCCTGGAACCACCGCAAGGGGAGTTCCCTGATTTCTGTGGGCAGCAGAACATGAACAACCTGTCTCCAGAACACTTAACAATCCTGAAGAGCAGCGGCCAGGAGGGCATGCTGGACGACAAAATCATCAACATGGCCCAGGACCTCCTGCAGTACTAGTATTACAACTTTGATGGCCTGCAGCCCGCTGCTGCTCTTCTCATCCCGGGGTACAACGTGGTAAAAGAGGCTGTGCAAATCCACTATGATGAAGAAAGGGCGCACTGGCTGGCAACCTATTAGAGATATTACCCTATTAATGATTGTAAGAGATTGTAAAATAAAAATGGTGGGGGTGTGGGGATGCCGTTAGTACAAGTTGGGGTCTGATAATTGTTTTTACCTTTTCTTCCAGGAAAACAGGAGCAAGTAACTCCAGACCGTCGAACGCAGACCCAGAGCTAGTTCGCATCGGACGCCACAAAACCTTAAAGGAGATGTCCCGCGCCGAAACGGGTTTTTTTTTTTTTTAAACCCCCCCCCCGTTCGGCGCGAGACAACCCCGATGCAGGGGTTAAAAAAACCACCCGCACAGCGCTTACCTGAATCCCGGCGGTCCGGCGTCTTCATACTCACCTGCTGAAGATGGCCGCCGGGATCCTCTGTCTTCATGGACCGCAGGGCTTCTGTGCGGTCCATTGCCGATTCCAGCCTCCTGATTGGCTGGAATCGGCACGTGACGGGGCGGAGCTACACGGAGCTACACGGAGCCCCATAGAGAAGAGGAGAAGACCCGGACTGCGCAAGCGCGGCTAATTTGGCCATCGGAGGGCGAAAATTAGTCGGCACCATGGAGACGAGGACACCAGCAACGGAGCAGGTAAGTATAAAACTTTTTATAACTTCTGTATGGCTCATAATTAATGCACAATGTACATTACAAAGTGCATTATTATGGCCATGCAGAAGTGTATAGACCCACTTGCTGCCTCGGGACAACCCCTTTAAATAATGTAAGATCCTTCATTCACAATTAGTATATATTCTCATGTTTTAGTATATGTATGTCAGGGGTAATATGATCCCCCACCAATCTGGGTACTCATGTTACCAATTTTAGAAGAAGGCCTGTAGATGCCTTTATGATTATTCATAGGCGTCGCCGTGGTGATCAGCACCTGGAGGAGGCTCTCTCCTCCTGCATTTCGATTGGCTCTTTCCTTCTGACCAAATTGAATAATTCCTATCGAAAGTGGACAACACTGATGGGAAATTCCAAGTTTCTGGCCAAGAAGTCCACCATCATGACAAAGCTCAGGAGCTACTTCAGGTCAGTTGGTCTGAAAAGACGTAAAGGCCGCGTCATCTATCGAGAAACTGGAGATGTTCCTGCTGATCCTGATATTAAAATAAGAATGGTGGGGGTTTGGGGATGCTGTTAGTACAAGTTGGTGTCTGATCATTGTTTTCACCTTTTGTTCCAGAAAGAACAGGAGCAAGTAACTCCTGACCGCCAAACACAAACCAAGAGATAGATTGCATCATGATGCAATAATAGCCTAAAACAAGCACCAACCTCCAAGGACAGTCAGCCTGGAACATTCCCACCAGCTGCACTGAAGACCATTTCCAATGAACCAAAAGAAGGTCTGGGACGCCCGACCCTGGAACCAACGCAAGGGGAGTTCCCTGATTTCTGGGGGCAGCAGAACATGAACAACCTGTCTCCAGAACACTTAACAATCCTTAAAAGCAGCGGCCAGGAGGGCATGCTGGACGACAAAATCATCAACATGGCCCAGGACCTCCTGCAGTGCCAGTATTACAACTTTGATGGCCTGCAGCCCGCTGCTGCTCTTCTCATCCCGAAGCAGACCGTGGTAAAAGAGGCCGTGCAAATCCACTATGATGAAGAAAGGGCAAACTGGCTGGCAACCTATTAGAGATATTACCCTTTTAATGATTGTAACAGATTGTAAAATAAAAATGGTGGGCGTGTGGGGATGCCGTTATACAAGTTGGTGTCTGATCATTGTTTTTACCTTTTCTTCCAGGAGAACAGGAGCAAGTAACTCCAGACCGCCGAACGCAGACCCAGAGCTAGTTCGCATCGGACGCCACAAAACCGTAAGATCCTTCATTCACAATTAGTATATATTCTCATGCTTTAGTATATGTATGTCAGGGGTAATATCACCCCCCACCAAGCTGGGTACTCATTTTACCAATTTTAGAAGAAGGCCTTTAGACGCCATTATGATTATTCATAGGCATCACCGTGGTGATCAGCGGCTGGAGGAGGCTCTCTCCTCCTGCATTTCGATTGGCTCTTTCCTTCTGACCAAATTAAATAATTCCTATTGAAAGTGGACGACACTGATGGAAAATTCCAGGTTGCTGGCCAAGAAGTCCATCATCATGACAAAGCTCAGGAGCTACTTTAGGTCAGTTGGTCTGAAAAGACGTACAGGCCGCGTCATCTATCGAGAAAGTGGAGATGTTCCTGCTGATCCGGATTGTAAAATAAGAATGGTGGGGGTATGGGGATGCTGTTAGTGCAAGTTGGTGTAGGGATCATTGTTTTCACCTTTTGTTCCAGAAAGAACAGGAACAAGTAACTCCTGACCGCCAAACACAAACCCAGAGATAGATTGCATCATGATGCAATAATAGTCTAAAACAAGCACCAACCTCCAAGGACAGTCAGCCCTGAACATTCCCACCAGCTGCACTGAAGACCATTTCCGATGAACCAAAAGAAGGTCTAGGACGCCTGGCCCTGGAACCACCGCAAGGGGAGTTCCCTGATTTCTGTGGGCAGCAGAACATGAACAACCTGTCTCCAGAACACTTAACAATCCTGAAGAGCAGCGGCCAGGAGGGCATGCTGGATGACAAAATCATCAACATGGCCCAGGACCTCCTGCAGTGCCAGTATTACAACTTTGATGGCCTGCAGCCCGCTGCTGCTCTTCTCATCCCGAAGTACACCGTGGTAAAAGAGGCCGTGCAAATCCACTATGATGAAGAAAGGGCTCACTGTCTGGCAACCTATTAGAGATATTACCCTTTGAATGATTGTAACAGATTGCTTTTACCTTTTCTTCCAGGAAAACAGGAGCAAGTAACTAAAGACCGTCGAACGCAGACCCAGAGCTAGTCCACATCGGACGTCACAAAACCTTAAATAATGTAAGATCATTCACAATTAGTATATATTCTCATGTTTTAGTACATGTATTTCAGGGGTAATATCACCCCCCACCAAGCTGGGTACTCATTTTACCAATTTTAGAAGAAGGCCTGTAGATGCCTTTATGATTATTCATAGGCGTCGCCGTGGTGATCAGCGGCTGGAGGAGGCTCTCTCCTCCTGCATTTCGATTGGCTCTTTCCTTCTGACCAAATTAAATAATTCCTATTGAAAGTGGACAACACTGATGGGAAATTCCAGGTTTCTGGCCAAGAAGTCCACCATCATGACAAAGCTCAGGAGCTACTTTAGGTCAGTTGGTCTGAAAAGACGTACAGGCCGCGTCATCTATCGAGAAAGTGGAGATGTTCCTGCTGATCCGGATTGTAAAATAAGAATGGTGGGGGTATGGGGATGCTGTTAGTGCAAGTTGGTGTCTGATCATTGTTTTCACCTTTTGTTCCAGAAAGAACAGGAACAAGTAACTCCTGACCGCCAAACACAAACCAAGAGATAGATTGCATCATGATGCAATAATAGTCTAAAACAAGCACCAACCTCCAAGGACAGTCAGCCTGGAACATTCCCACCAGCTGCACTGAAGACCATTTCCAATGAACCAAAAGAAGGTCTAGGACGCCTGGCCCTGGAACCACCGCAAGGGGAGTTCCCTGATTTCTGTGGGCAGCAGAACATGAACAACCTGTCTCCAGAACACTTAACAATCCTGAAGAGCAGCGGCCAGGAGGGCATGCTGGACGACAAAATCCTCAACATGGCCCAGGACCTCCTGCAATGCCAGTATTACAGCTTTGATGGCCTGCAGCCCGCTGCTGCTCTTCTTATCCCAAAGTACACCGTGGTAAAAGAGGCCGTGCAAATCCACTATGATGAAGAAAGAGCACACTGGCTGGCAACCTATTAGAGATATTACCCTTTGAATTATTGTAACAGATTGTTTTTACCTTTTCTTCCAGGAAAACAGGAGCAAGTAACTAAAGACCGTCGAATGCAGACCCAGATATAGTCCGCATCGGACGCCACAAAACCTTAAATAATGTAAGATCATTCAAATTAGTATATATTCTCATGTTTTAGTATATGTATGTCAGGGGTAATATGACCCCCCACCAAGCTGGGTACTCATTTTACCAATTTTAGAAGAAGGCCTTTTGATTCCATTATGATTATTCATAGGCGTCGCCGTGATCAGCGGCTGGAGGAGGCTCTCTCCTCCTGCATTTCGATTGGCTCTTTCCTTCTGACCAAATTAAATAATTCCTATCGAAAGTGGACAACACTGATGGGAAATTCCAGGTTTCTGGCCAAGAAGTCCACCATCATGACAAAGCTCAGGAGCTACTTCAGGTCAGTTGGTCTGAAAAGACATAAAGGCCGCGTCATCTATCGAGAAAGTGGAGATGTTCCTGCTGATCCTGATTGTAAAATAAAAATGGTGAGGGTGTGGGGATGCTGTTAATACAAGTTCTTGTCTGATCATTGTTTTCACCTTTTGTTCTAGAAAGAACAGGAGGAAGTAACTCCAGACCGCCAAACGCAGACGCAGAGATAGTTTGCATCGTGATTCACTAATAGTCAGTCTAAAACAAGCACCAACCTCCAAGGACAGTCAGCCCTGAATATTCCCACCAGCTGCACTGAAGACCATTTCCGATGAACCAAAAGAAGGTCTAGGACGCCTGGCCCTGGAACCACCGCAAGGGGAGTTCCCTGATTTCTGTGGGCAGCAGAACATGAACAACCTGTCTCCAGAACACTTAACAATCCTGAAGAGCAGCGGCCAGGAGGGCATGCTGGACGACAAAATCATCAACATGGCCCAGGACCTCCTGCAGTACTAGTATTACAACTTTGATGGCCTGCAGCCCGCTGCTGCTCTTCTCATCCCGGGGTACAACGTGGTAAAAGAGGCTGTGCAAATCCACTATGATGAAGAAAGGGCGCACTGGCTGGCAACCTATTAGAGATATTACCCTATTAATGATTGTAAGAGATTGTAAAATAAAAATGGTGGGGGTGTGGGGATGCCGTTAGTACAAGTTGGGGTCTGATAATTGTTTTTACCTTTTCTTCCAGGAAAACAGGAGCAAGTAACTCCAGACCGTCGAACGCAGACCCAGAGCTAGTTCGCATCGGACGCCACAAAACCTTAAAGGAGAAGTCCCGCGCCGAAACGGGTTTTTTTTTTTTTTAAACCCCCCCCCCCCCGTTCGGCGCGAGACAACCCCGATGCAGGGGTTAAAAAAACCACCCGCACAGCGCTTACCTGAATCCCGGCGGTCCGGCGTCTTCATACTCACCTGCTGAAGATGGCCGCCGGGATCCTCTGTCTTCATGGACCGCAGGGCTTCTGTGCGGTCCATTGCCGATTCCAGCCTCCTGATTGGCTGGAATCGGCACGTGACGGGGCGGAGCTACACGGAGCTACACGGAGCCCCATAGAGAAGAGGAGAAGACCCGGACTGCGCAAGCGCGGCTAATTTGGCCATCGGAGGGCGAAAATTAGTCGGCACCATGGAGACGAGGACACCAGCAACGGAGCAGGTAAGTATAAAACTTTTTATAACTTCTGTATGGCTCATAATTAATGCACAATGTACATTACAAAGTGCATTATTATGGCCATGCAGAAGTGTATAGACCCACTTGCTGCCTCGGGACAACCCCTTTAAATAATGTAAGATCCTTCATTCACAATTAGTATATATTCTCATGTTTTAGTATATGTATGTCAGGGGTAATATGATCCCCCACCAATCTGGGTACTCATGTTACCAATTTTAGAAGAAGGCCTGTAGATGCCTTTATGATTATTCATAGGCGTCGCCGTGGTGATCAGCACCTGGAGGAGGCTCTCTCCTCCTGCATTTCGATTGGCTCTTTCCTTCTGACCAAATTGAATAATTCCTATCGAAAGTGGACAACACTGATGGGAAATTCCAAGTTTCTGGCCAAGAAGTCCACCATCATGACAAAGCTCAGGAGCTACTTCAGGTCAGTTGGTCTGAAAAGACGTAAAGGCCGCGTCATCTATCGAGAAACTGGAGATGTTCCTGCTGATCCTGATATTAAAATAAGAATAGTGGGGGTGTGGGGATGCTGTTAGTGCGAGTTGGTGTCTGATCATTGTTTTCACCTTCTGTTCCAGAAAGAACAGGAGCAAGTAACTCCAGACCGCCAAACACAAACCAAGAGATAGATTGCATCATGATGCAATAATAGTCTAAAACAAGCACCAACCTCCAAGGACAGTCAGCCTGGAACATTCCCACCAGCTGCACTGAAGACCAATTCCTATAAACCAAAAGAAGGTCTGGGACGCCCGACCCTGGAACCACCGCAAGGGGAGTTCCCTGATTTCTGTGGGCAGCAGAACATGAACAACCTGTCTACAGAACACTTAACAATCCTAAAGAGCAGCGGCCAGGCGGGCATGCTGGACGACAAAATCATCAACATGGCCCAGGACCTCCTGCAGTGCCAGTTTTACAACTTTGATGGCCTGTAGCCCGCTGCTGCTCTTCTCATCCCGGGGTACAACGCGGTAAAAGAGGGCGTGCAAATCCACTATGATGAAGAATGGGCACACTGGCTGGCAACCTGCTACAAAGATGGCAATATTCTTGAGGCCGACAGCATCAGGACCTGCAATCTGTCTCTATCCATCCGTGAGCAGCTTAACAACATCTACAGTGCAATCGTCCATGAGCCGCTCCAACACCTGAAATTTCCCCACGTGGATCAGCAGCGATCGGATAGACAATTGGAATAATGGCAACAATAGGAAATGTTATACAAATTTTGAAAATTTTCTTTAAAATACCCCTTTAATGATTGTAACAGATGGTAAAATTAAACTGGTGGGGGTGTGGGGATGCCGTTAGTAAAAGTTGGTGTCTGATAATTGTTTTTACCTTTTCTTCCAGGAAAACAGGAGCAAGTAACTCCAGACCGTCGAACGCAGACCCAGAGATAGTTCGCATCGGACGCCACAAAACCTTAAATAATGTAAGATCCTTCATTCACAATTAGTATATATTCTCATGTTTTAGTATATGTATGTCAGGGGTAATATCACCCCCCACTAAGCTGGGTACTCATTTTACCAATTTTAGAAGAAGGCCTTTAGACGCCATTATGATTATTCATAGGCGTCACCGTGGTGATCAGCACCTGGAGGAGGCTCTCTCCTCCTGCATTTCAATTGGCTCTTTCCTTCTGACCAAATTAAATAATTCCTATCGAAAGTGGACAACACTGATGGGAAATTCCAGGTTTCTGGCCAAGAAGTCCACCATCATGACAAAGGTCAGGAGCTACTTCAGGTCAGTTGGTCTGAAAAGACGTACAGGCCGCGTCATCTATCGAGAAAGTGGAGATGTTCCTGCTGATCCTGATTGTAAAATAAGAATGGTTGGGGTTTGGGGATGCTGTTAGTGCGAGTTGGTGTCTGATCATTGTTTTCACCTTTTGTTCCAGAAAGAACAGGAGCAAGTAACTCCAGACCGCCAAACTCAGACGCAGAGATAGTTTGCATCATGATGCAATAATAGTCTAAAACAAGCACTAACCTCCAAGGACAGTCAGCCTGGAACATTCCCACCAGCTGCACTGAAGACCATTTCCGATAAACCAAAAGAAGGTCTGGGACGCCCGGCCCTGGAACCACCGCAAGGGGAGTTCCCTGATTTCTGTGGGCAGCAGAACATGAACAACCTGTCTCCAGAACACTTAACAATCCTAAAGAGCAGCGGCCAGGAGGGCATGCTGGACGACAAAATCATCAACATGGCCCAGGACCTCCTGCAATGCCAGTATTACAACTTTGATGGCCTGCAGCCCGCTGCTGCTCTTATCCCGAAGTACACCGTGGTAAAAGAGGCCGTGCAAATTCACTATGATGAAGAAAGGGCAAATTGGCTGGCAACCTATTAGAGATATTACCCTTTGAATGATTGTAACAGATTGTTTTTACCTTTTCTTCCAGGAAAACAGGAGCAAGTAACTAAAGACCGTCGAACGCAGACCCAGATATAGTCCGCATCGGAAGCCACAAAACCTTAAATAATGTAAGATCCTTCATTCACAATTAGTATATATTCTCATGTTTTAGTATATGTATGTCAGGGGTAATATGATCCCCCACCAAGCTGGGTACTCATTTTACCAATTTTAGAAGAAGGCCTGCAGATGCCTTTATGATTATTCATAGGCGTCACCGTGGTGATCAGCACCTGGAGGAGGCTCTCTCCTCCTGCATTTCGATTGGCTCTTTCCTTCTGACCAAATTGAATAATTCCTATCGAAAGTGGACAACACTGATGGGAAATTCCAAGTTTCTGGCCAAGAAGTCCACCATCATGACAAAGCTCAGGAGCTACTTCAGGTCAGTTGGTCTGAAAAGACGTAAAGGCCGCATTATCTATCGAGAAAGTGAAGATGTTCCTGCTGATCCTGATTGTAAAATAAGAATGGTGGGGGTGTGGGGTTGCTGTTAGTACAAGTTGGTGTCTGATCATTGTTTTCACCTTTTGTTCCAGAAAGAACAGGAGCAAGTAACTCCAGACCGTCGAACGGAAGACCCAGAGATAGTTCGCATCAGACGCCACAAAACCATAAATAATGTAAGATCCTTCATTCACAATTAGTATATCTTCTCATATGTATGTCAGGAGTAATATCATCCCCCACCAAGCTGGGTACTCATTTTACCAATTTTAGAAGAAGGCCTTTAGCTATATAAACCACGTGGGGATTGAACTTGCGACCTTCAGGTTGTGAGCAAGAGTTTAAGACTGCATTTCTGCTACCTTAACACTCTGCGTCACATGAGAAGATGTCATATCATTGTTATTAGTGTTATTTTTGTTCGGGGGGGTGTACTACAGACAGCGACAGGGCACTGCTATGGGCTCAAATGTGGCGCCAACATACGCCAACATATTTGTGCGCCAATTTGAAGAAAACCACATTTATACCTCTGTACATGGAGCGTCGTTGATGTACTGGGGTCGGTACATCGACGACGTGTTTGCCATATGGAAGGGTTCTTCCCAATCTTTACAAGAGTTTCATGCCTTCCTAAACTCCATCTATCCGGAGCTTCAGTTCTCTATGTCTTACTCTACTGTAGAGATCCAATTTCTGGATGTGTTGATTAGGAAGCAGGACATGAGATTACAAACTGATCTATACACAAAACAAAGTGATCGCAACAGCCTATTGCTCTATAGTAGCAATCATCCTGTTGCCATGAAAGACTCGCTCCCATGGAGCCAACTTCTACGTGTAAGAAGAATAGCACATGACCAAACCATAGATGTAAGGCTGGACGAGATGTGCAGGAGATTCCTCGAGAGGGGATGCCCTGTGCATATCGTCAAGAAAGCGGTTGCTAGAGCCAGGGTAATACCACAGCAAAACCTATTAGTACAGAAATTGAAGAATAAAACGATGGACAGAATCCCATTTGTAACCACATACAACAGCTTGAGTGGGACTGTTGGCAATATTATCAAAAAACATTGGCCACTGTTGACATTGGATGGCTCCCCGATACCTGAATTCCATAAAAAAACCTATAATGGCATACAGAAGGGGAAAGAGCATAGGTGATCAGTTGGTTCACTCACATTTTGTCCAAAAGAAATCCGGGATCCAGAGTACCTTTAAACCCCCTAAAAAAGGAAATTTTCCATGCCTTGCCTGTAGTTGTTGTAATAATTTAATTCGAGGTGACGAATTTCGTCACCCCCTAAGGGGCAATAGCACAAGATATGGAAGAGCAGCACTCCAGGGATTTTCAATGAAGTAAAAATCTTTATTGCCCCAAAGAAACAACGTTTCAACTCTCTACTGAGAGTCTTTGTCAAGTACTAATACATACATGTACACGCCCACTTTAAATACCCCCCATGGCTCCACCTTCACCAATCACAATTCCCGTTACACAATACATTTAAAAACAATGCATTAACATTGGGTGTATACATCTCCTACCCCTGGTGCAGAATATATAATCACGAGGAGAGTGTGGGTGTCATGCTGGGCGTCTCGTCCTCCGTTGCCGGTCCGGTCGCAGCCCTCCTACGTCAGCGTTCTCGCTAGGGATCTCGCGAGATGACTATGGGATTCCCCACTGAGACGTCACAGTCAACTGTTAGAGCCCTCCCGCTGGGGATCTCGCGAGACTACCGCGAGGGGCAATAGGTATAGAATACGAGAAAGGTACACTTGTGCTTCATCATACGTGATCTACCTCATCACCTGCCCTTGTGGCATGGGGTATGTGGGTGAAACCACCATGGAGGTTAGATCACGTATGGTGAAGCACAAGAGCACGATCCGGACTAGAAATTTGAAATTGTCTGTATCACGACATTTCTTGGAAGCCAGACATAATATCAGTCAATTCAAATTCAGGGTCATTGACCACGTCCCTTTGCTTCCACGAGGTGGGGACAGAGAAACATTACTTAAGAAATGTGAGTTAAAATGGATATATGAACTTGACACCATGCACCCCAGGGGGCTCAATCAGGAGTATATTTTTCAGCCATTTCTTTGAGTTCTTGGAACACACATCAGTATATATAATGTGTACATGTTTTTAATTGATCACAAGTATTTGGTTTTTAAATATTAGGACACATGTGTAATTATTTTTATTTTTGTTTATTTTCACAGGGATCCTCCATCGCTGATTCCCTCGTCTCACGTCAGCTGTTGTATTCTGGGAGATATGTTTATGCATAATTTGTATGTAACAGCAATAAACCTTTTTTGCACATTAAACATTATTTTTGCTTTCAATCACTCTATATTGGTTTGGGTGGAATTGTTTAAACAATAAGAGACATAACATTAGGTAATTATATGTAAAACATATGGACAGGACCAGCTGGTCGTCCAAAAGAAAAAAAAAATTTTTCCCCTCGGTCCAATACAATTCCATCCATTCCTTATTCTTCAGATGTGGTTGTGGTCATTATATATATGACAATATTTGGGGTTTGTTTATAATTGCGATATAGGACTGCCATCCAACACGTATGCATATGTATCATGTTGAGTGCGTGTGCATATATGTGTTGAGATAAAGGTTTACAATAGATATGCAATTTGATTGAAAGAAAGAACACTTCTTGCTTAAATGAAATAGGTCACTTGATAATGCAAGTATGGTGACCGTTGCCCCAGGTGATTACAGCGGGATGTCAGCTTGTTGCCAATGTTGGCCAAGCTGTGCATAGGCTGTGTACATATTACACCGGCGCTGATAGTATGCTGGGTGTCCGTGCATTACAATAGAGCGCGGCATCGGCTCTTGCACTGACGGACATCCCGCGCATGCGCAGTGGAGACCGCTCTGTGGGACCCATGTGATCGGACCCAGAGGAAGTTGGTCGATTGAGGTATGATGTCACAGAGTGCGCCGGACAACGGCCAGGACGTGGAGGACGGGGTGATCAGCGTTGGATGAGGTACATCTGTGTGCAAATTGATTTTATTGGTTTGTGTATGTCACATTTGTCTATATATAGTGTGCACTTACATATGTTTGTATGAGCTTGAGGAAGGTCTTTTTGACCGAAACGTCGCTTCTTTTTTGTTATGGGGTAAAATAAACGGATTTTGTATTTTTCTGCATCTTGGACTTCTGCCAGTTATTCTATTCACGTGGATTGCACTTTTGGAGCCTGCCTGGTTTGGGCTCTGTTACTGGCGTTTGCACTTCTAGCCTGGCTCTATTGGAGGATTGCTGCAGTGCTGCTGGGAACCCTATTGCTTTTCCTGGACATCATTGTTATTAGTGATCATTCTGTTTCTTGATATTTATGGTATTTTCTGCTTATTTTAGATACAGTGGTGCGTCCTGATTAGAATAAGTCATGCGTCCTTGGCAGTTGTCTTCTACTTCCCAAGTGTTGGACCCAAGTCTTGCTTTATTACCACAAAATACATGGTATACAGCCAGAGGTGATGACTCTACCGCACGTCAATGACATGGTGGCCACCATGTCAAGATCAGAAGACCTGCACTTCAGTACGAGGCAGATTCCAGCCTAAGTCTCTTTATGAATGTTCACAGAACTTAATAGAGTATTACCATGCAGTGGTCAGAGAGCCCAATTCTCCTAAGGTCTAAGCGCAGAACAGGGACTTCATAGTGATGTGACTCCATGTTGGATACACACCTTCCATAAGAAGACAAAAGAAAACGCTTCAAACAGATGCCATTATGATTATTCATAGGCGTCGCCATGGTGATCAGCGGCTGGTGGAGGCTCTCTCCTCCTGCATTTCGATTGGCTCTTTCCTTCTGACCAAATTAAATAATTCCTATCGAAAGTGGACAACACTGATTGGAAACTCCAGGTTTCTGGCCAAGAAGTCCACCATCATGACAAAGCTCAGGAGCTACTTCAGGTGAGTTGGTCCGAAAAGACGTAAAGGCCGCGTCATCTATCGAGAAAGTGAAGATGTTCCTGTTGATCCTGATTGTAAAATAAAAATGGTGGGGGTGTGGGGATGCTGCTAGTACAAGTTATTGTCTGATCATTGTTTTCACCTTTTGTTCCAGAAAGAACAGGAGCAAGTAACTCCAGACTGCCAGACGCAGAGATAGTTTGCATCATGATGTACCAATAGTCAGTCTAAAACAAGCACGAACCTCCAAGGACAGTCAGCCCGGGACATTCCCACCAAATGCACTGAAGACCATTTCCGATGAACCAAAAGAAGGTCTAGGATGCCCGGCCCTGGAACCACCGCAAAGGGAGTTCCCTGATTTCTGTGGGCAGCAGAACATGAACAACCTGTCTCCAGAACACTTAACAATCCTTAAAAGCAGCGGCCAGGAGGGCATGCTGGACGACAAAATCATCAACATGGCCCAGGACCTCCTGCAGTGCCAGTATTACAACTTTGATGGCCTGCAGCCCACTGCTGCTCTTCTCATCCCGAAGTACACCGTGGTAAAAGAGGCCGTGCAAATCCACTATGATGAAGAAAGGGCACACTGGCTGGCAACCTATTAGAGATATTACCCTTTTAATGATTGCAACAGATTGTAAAATAAAAATGGTGGGGGTGTGGGGATGCCGTTATACAAGTTGGTGTCTGATCATTGTTTTTACCTTTTCTTCCAGGAGAACAGGAGCAAGTAACTCCAGACCGTCGAACGCAGACCCAGAGCTAGTTCGCATCGGACGCCACAAAACCTTAAATAATGTAAGATCCTTTATTCACAATTAGTATATATTCTCATGTTTTACTACATGTATGTCAGGGGTAATATCACCCCCCACCAAGCTGGGTACTCATTTTCCCAATTTTAGAAGAAGGCCTTTAAATGCCATTATGATGATTCATAGGCGTCGCTGTGGTGATCAGCGGCTGGAGGAGGCTCTCTCCTCCTGCATTTCGATTGGCTCTTTCCTTCTTGCCAAATTAAATAATTCCTATCGAAAGTGGACAACACTGATGGGAAATTCCAGGTTTCTGGCCAAGAAGTCCACCATCATAACAAAGCTCAGGAGCTACTTCAGGCCAGTTGTTCTGAAAAGACGTAAAGGCCGCATTATCTGCCGAGAAAGTGGAGATGTTCCTGCTGATCCTGATTGTAAAATAAAAATGGTGGGGGTGTGGGGATGCTATTAGTACAAGTTGGTGTCCGATCATTGTTTTCACCTTTTGTACCAGAAAGAACAGGAGCAAGTAACTCCAGACTGCCAAACGCAGACGCAGAGATAGTTTGCATCATGATGTACCAATAGTCAGTCTAAAACAAGCACCAACCTCCAAGGACAGTCAGCCCGGGACATTCCCACCAGCTGCACTGAAGACCATTTTCGATGAACCAAAAGAAGGTCTAGGACGCCCGGCCGTGGAACCACCGCAAGGGGAGTTCCCTGGTTTCTGGGGACAGCAGAACATGAACAACCTGTCTCCAGAACTCCAGAATACTTAACAATCCTTAAAAGCAGCGGCCAGGAGGGCATGCTGGATGACAAAATCATCAACATAGCCCAGGACCTCCTGCAATGCCAGTATTACAACTTTGATGGCCTGTAGCCCGCTACTGCTCTTCTCATCCCAGGGTATAATGTGGTAAAAGAGGCCATGCAAATTCACTATGATGGGGAAAGGGCATACTGGCTGGCAACCTGCTACAAAGATGGCAATATTCTTGTGGCCGACAGCATCAGGACCTGCAATCTGTCTTTATCCATCCGTGAGCAGATTAACAACATCTACCGTGCAATCGTCTATAAGCCACTTCAACACCTGAAATTTCTCCAAGTGGATCAGCAACATTCGGAAAGACAATTGGAATAATGGCAACAATAGGAAATGTTATATAAATTTTGAAAATTTTCTTTAAAATGTCCCTTTAATGATTGTAACAGATTGTAAAATAAGAATGTTGGGGGTGTGGGGATGCTGTTAGTACAAGTTGGTGTCTGATCATTGTTTTCACCTTTTGTTCCAGGAAGAACAGGAGCAAGTAACTCCAGACCGTCGAACGCAGACCCAGAGATAGTTTGCATCGGACTCAACTAAACCTCAAATAATGTAAGATCCTTCATTCACAATTAGTATATCTTCTCATTTTGTAGTATATGTATGTCAGATGTAATATCACCCCCCACCAAGCTGGGTATTCATTTTACCAATCTCAGAAGAATAGAAGGCCTTTAGCTACCTAAACCATGTGGGAATTGAACTTGCGACCTTCAGGTCCTGAGCAAGAGTTTAGTACTGCATTTCTGCTACCTTAACACTCTGCACCACATTAGGAGATGTCATATCATTGTTGTTAGTGATCATTCTGTTTCTTGATATTTATAGTGTTTTCTGCTTATTTTGGATACAGTGGTGCGTCCTGATTAGAATAAGCCAAGCGTCCTGGGCGATTGTCTTCTACTTCGCAAGTGTTGGACCCAAATCTTGCTGTATTACCACAAAATACATGGTATACGGTCAGAGGTGATGACTCGCACGTCAATGACATAGTGGCCACTATGTCAAGATCAGAAGACCTGCACTTCAGTACAAGGCAGATTCCAGCTTTGGTTTCTGCTCTCATCAATGGACTTGACTCTCACCGGATTTTCCGCAGTTGGGTATGTTAACAGAAGTGAGTTATCCGCTGCTCATCACCGGACATGACATTTACTGGACAATATGCAGTTGGATATTTCTCACGAAGGAAGTGGGTTATCCACTGCATGATGAGGCAGGTTCCACACTCGGATCTGTTCTCTGCAGCCCAAGTGAGGGCCGTCTATCAGCCATGGTTCCCTAGAGGCTTCCTTCACTGGGGGCTTTTCCTCTCTTGCGTGCTGAACTTTTGACTCTGAGTCCAGGACCCATCATCATCATCGGGACCAGAATTAAGACTAAGGCTCTGATTTTTGAGAATATCTATATTTAATACTTTGAATAAAGAAGTCATTGTATATAAGATACAGCGTCTCTAAGTCTGTTTATGAATTTTCACAGAACTGAATAGAGTATTACCATGCAGTGGTCAGAGAGCCCAATTCTCCAATGGTGTCCAGATTAGGCCCACATGGAAAAGCATCATAGGCCTGCAGTTGTACACCCCTGACCCATTACATGAATGGGCTGCATTTTTGCAATATGACGGGTTCCTTTTAACAGTTTCATGACCGCTGCAGAAAATATTCATGTATTGCACTTAAGACGAGCCTGCAGAAATACCATAAACTGCAATACTAACATAATTTAGTATATGGTATAAGCAATCAAACAACTGCAAGTTCAAGGGGACTAAACAAATAAGTGACTTTTTAATATTATAAATAATAAAGAATAAAAGTTTATAAGAATCTTTTCCTTTTCTTCTAACTAAAAATAAACAAATCCTTGTTTGGTACTGACACCTGCAAAAGTTCAATTTATCAAATTAGTGCATTATTTATCCAGCACTGAGAACATTGTCAGAAAACCAATACGCAACGCCGGAATTGTGCTTTTTTGGTGACCCTGTCCCCATGAAAATATGTAATATAAAGTGATCTCAAAGTCATACAGGGGGCGTGGCGTAGCTGAGCACTGGCATTGACGCATAGTTCGGAGCTCCGAGTACCAGGCTCTCACCAGTAACTACAAAGCTTTCCCAGTGGCTGTCACTTACATTATCTGAGGCTCCCTGATGCTGCCAGTCCTGAGATGACCCGCCGAAAGTCCACCCGCTCTGAACCAGGATACCTGGAGACCTTCTTCTCGGCGCGCGGTTGGCCGCAGAATATGGCGCCTGAGGCTCATGCTTTATCAGCCCCCCTGTTGGGAAGTGAAGAAGACTCCCTGACGCTGGACACCCTTTCTCCACAAGCTCTGGGGACCAAGTGGACGGAGGAAAGCGAGGTGAGCTCATTACATACCTCCCCAAAGCGCTCTCTCCCGCAAGCATAAAATCCTGGAAGGTCCCCTACAGCCAACCATATCAATAAAGGAGCACAGCGTGTCCAAAATGGTGCTGGCTCCTTCTATACACAGTCAGTCACAGCTCTCTTCCTCTGCTAGTCCTCTAAAACAGCGCCAAAAATTAACAGAGGACCAAATAAACAGTCATTTTCAGGAGACAGATAGAGACTATTTCCCTAATGCTCACGTCAGCAAAAACAGAAACGGAGGTTTTCATGAAGGAGATGGTGGTGGTCGCATTAAGGGATTCATTACAAGCTAATTTTGACCGTCTGACCTCTACTTTAAAATCCAATTTAGAGGAGTTTAATGAAAGCCTTACCCACGCTGAGGGCAGAAAGGGTGAAATGACACATACTCACAATGACCTCATTGATACCCATTACGCCCTATCAAAGGAAGTAGGTTCCCTCAAAACTAAGCTAGCAGACATGGAAGACAGAAATCTGTGCAACAACATTAAGTTTAGAGGGATCCCTGAATCTATTCCCGCAACGGGAATCACAAAATTCCTTCAACAATTAATAAGCTATTCTAGCGGATACATCTCCTATGGATTTAATAATTGATAGGGCTGATAGACTGCCTAAACCTAAATTTATATCAGAAGCGGCCCCCAGGGATGTTCTGGCAAGAATTCACTTTTCCACATAAAGGAGACCTTGATGCAAGCAGTTCGCGAACTAAACCAACTGCCTGCTCCTTATTCTGACATTCATCTCTAAATTGATCTATCGCAAGCTACTCTGCAGGCAAGGAAAGAATTTATAGCAGTTACTAGCGCCCTCCGCCAAGCTAAAATTTCCTATAAATGGGGCTTCCACCCAAAGCTCTTGATGCATAAAGAAGGCACTAATTATATGTTTTCTAAACCTGAAGAGGCAACTCTCCATCTGGAAAAATTGCCCGAATTGTTGGAGCTTCCGCAATCCCAACAAGGAGACTTAGAGCTCAAGAAAAATATGATTCGGCTACTGACCCAGGCCGCTGAGGACTGAAACAGATTGCAGAATAGTTGAGGGGAACTTTTCCACCCTCCACTGGACAAGCTCACTTATTTCACAGACTTGTTATTCCACTAAGACTCTGCAATGTTCTTGCTACAGTTAAAACTTACGTCAATAGTTTGTTTTTTTTTACCATTTTTGCTGTACGAAGAGATCTAGAAATATCCACACTCTATCTTAGCGATTCTTATATGTATGGCGGTTAAGCTTCTTTCCATAAACGCTGATGGGCTAAATTCTCCATTCAAACGCTCATCTTTGTGAAAGGAGGCTCTTTCTAATAAGACAGATATTTTATGTGTTCAAGAGACCCATTTTAATGCATTTGCTTGCCCAAAAATCTCGCATACTAAATTTCCTAACGTATATTTGGCCTCTGCACTCTGCAAAAAAGCTGGCGCTATGATTGCGATTACAGATACTGTAACTCTATAGAGGGATCTTCTCTAGATCTAGATCCTAAAGGTAGATTTATAGTTCCATCGGGGACTTCAAACTGTGTTCCTTTCACTTTACCAAATTTATACTCCTCTAATTCTGCACAAACCCGCTTTCTAAACAAGGCTATAAAGAAATTGCGGAAGCTTGAAAAAGGCAGATTAATTGTATGTGGTGACTTTAATTGCATCCTGGAGAGAACTACAGACTCGTCAGGTCAGCTCTAGAGGAAAAAGTTTCTTTGCTGTTGCAGAATTCCTTTTAAGTGCGAACCAATCCCATCCATATCTGTGCCTTGTCATAAGTATGTATGTTATAAGTGTGTATAAATATGCATGCCTCTTCAGATCCAATCCATTTAAGCCTGAAGAAGAACCCTGCGTTGGTTCGGAAGCTCGCTATTATTACATCATGTATTTTTGTTAGCCATTAAAAGGTATCATATCCACAAGATTACTTGATTTCTCTTGCTGGGAACAGTCACATTCTGCTCTACTGGCTAACACGGTACCAGATCTTTGTTTTCATTAAGTTCACTTATTGATGAATATGCTATGATCTACGATTATTTCACTCTGCCTACTCTTATGTGATACCAATAAAAATTGATCGATTTAAAAAAAAAATTAAAAAATTATTCATTCCAAAATTAAAAAGGTTGTCCCGCGCCGAAACGGGTTTTTTTTTTTTTCAATAGCCCCCCCGTTCAGCGCGAGACAAACCCGATGCAGGGGTTTAAAAAAAAACAAAACGGATAGTACTTACCCGAATCCCCGCGCTCCGGTGACTTCTTACTTACCTTGCGAAGATGGCCGCCGGGATCTTCACCCTCGGTGGGCGCAGGTCTTCTGTGCGGTCCATTGCCGATTCCAGCCTCCTGATTGGCTGGAATCGGCACACGTGACGGGGCGGAGCTACGAGGAGCAGCTCTCTGGCACGAGCGGCCCCATTCAGAAGGGAGAAGACCGGACTGCGCAAGCGCGTCTAATCGGGCGATTAGACGCTGAAATTAGACGGCACCATGGAGACGGGGACGCCAACAACGGAGAAGGTAAGTGAATAACTTCTGTATGGCTCATATTTAATGCACAATGTACATTACAAAGTGCATTAATATGGCCATACAGAAGTGTATACCCCAACTTTGTTTCGCGGGACAACCCCTTTAACTACACGACATCCTGCAAAAAATGATCTCTCTCTATTATGCACAATAGATGAAAAAAAAAAAGTCATGGTGGTCAGAAGAGGATGACAGATAATTTCTTTGCAAAAAAACTTTATTTTTTTAAAGTAGTACGGCAAAAAAACCTATAAATTTGGTATTGTTGTGATCGTACTGACCCACAGAATAAAGGTATCATGTCATTTTTGCAGCATTGTGTACGCCGAAAACACAAAGTTCTCCCCCCCCCCCCCAAAGATAGGATTGGAAACAGAATTGTGCAAAATGTTAAAGAAAGGGTGCGAGCCAATCAGCACTCGGTGGGAGGCGCACGCTGAAGAAGCGCAAACAAGTCTGGCTGGTTGATGAGACAACGAACCTCTGAACATATACCTCCCCTGCTTTAGAGTCTCATTATCCACATCTCAACTGCTACAGAACCTCTTCATATGCACCTTGACTGCTATTAAACCTCATCACAACCTCAGCTGCTGCAGAACCTCTTCATATACTCCTCAGCTGCTGCTGACCTTCATAAGATACAACTCTGCTGCTATAAGACCTTGCAATATACACCTCAGCTGCTACAGAACCTTTTTATATACACCTCCACTGCTATAAAACCTCAGAATATATACCTCCGCTGTTATAAAACCTTGTCAGAAAAACTTCAGTTGCTACAGAACCTTATATAATACATCTCCAGTGCTATAACACCGCATCACCTAACCTCAGCTGCTACAGAACCTCTTCATATACACTAGAAATCTTTCTAAAAAAGGTTTGTGCGTTACCTATAATAAATAGATCTGATCCCTCCTTAACCCCTTCCCTCCATAGGACATAAGGGTATGTCATGGCAGCGGGGTACTTTCCACAACTTGACGTACCCTTATGTCATGTCATTAAAGTGTTGCCGCGCTGACAATCACGCCAATACAGTAGTAATGACTGTTGACATAGTCAACAGCCAATCACTACTTGCGGGCTGGATATCAGTCACAGCGGACCCTCCCCCACGATCGCTGTGATTGGTCAGTGAAGCGCTCACTGACCAATCACAGTGCAGCAGCCAAGTTCGCACTGTTTACAGTACAGGCTCTGTCTGCAAGCACCGCAGTCCAAAAAGATATATAGGGCAGCATCAACGAATGGTTTAGTAAAATTAATGCATCACAAAAGATGCTTCTTTATTGATCCAGAATAAAAATACATGCAGCCAACGTTTCAACTCCTTACGGAGTCTTTGTCAAGCTGAAGGGATCACTACCAGTCCCACAATAAATACAAACATGCACCAATGAACATATACCATTAGATTAAAACCACTCCCCCAGCAGGTGAAAGCACTCACAAGTCTATGGAACACAGCCATGGGAAGCAGAGATGGCAGTGGCCAAGTCCAAGTGGCATCGTGACAGTGAGGACTATAGAAATGGCCACATCTTTAACTGGCAAATACTAAGGGGAGTAAGAACGAAAAACCAACATAAATATCCCGTGCGACAGGCCGGACACCAACAACGTATAAGGAGGCATAGAACGATCTTTGGTTTCACCTCAGCGAGTTCCGACCTATGTGAGGAGTCCCCCAATGCCACTGCGCCTATGAATGTTCCTTTTTTTAGGACAGCACCCCCCCCCCCCCCCAGGGTGTGGAACAGACAACAACCTACAAGTGGAACAGAAGGGGCGATAGGAGGCACTGCAGAAGAAGGAAATCTGCACCAAGGGATGCGGACCGGAGCCGGTTGGAGACAGAGTGCTCTGAATACAGACTCTTTGGTAGTAAATTCTATCTGATATTGATGTTAATGTCCTGTCCAGTGATTTATCCTTGTGTGCGGTCCCACACACGGACTGGTTTAAATGTGATCTTGACTGTCGTAGGTTTTTCTGACTATTGAAATTAAAAATTGCATTTTTCTGCCTCTCAGGTTTCAGAATCGGTGGAAGATTCATTACCCCTAAACACATGTGCAGATTTTACATCACAGGAACTGGGCTTGCGTAACCCTAGCTCCTTCCAGCCACCTGGTACCCATTGTGGTGTGGATGCGTTTGCCACTATGGTTACCAATGACATACGGTCTTTAAGGAACCATGAGTACAGATATAGGGACAAATATAATCTGTCCAGACAGGAGAGGATGGCCCTTAAAGGAGATGTCCCGCGCCGAAACGGGTTTTTTTTTTTTTAAACCCCCCCCCCCGTTCGGCGCGAGACAACCCCGATGCAGGGGTTAAAAAAAACACCCGCACAGCGCTTACCTGAATCCCGGCGGTCCGGTGACTTCAATACTTACCGCTGAAGATGGCCGCCGGGATCTTCTACCTTCGTGGACCGCAGCTCTTCTGTGCGGTCCACTGCCGATTCCAGCCTCCTGATTGGCTGGAATCGGCACGTGACGGGGCGGAGCTACACAGAGCCGCTCTCTGGCACGAGCGGCTCCATAGAAGAAAGCTGAAGACCCGGACTGCGCAAGCGCGGCTAATTTGGCCATCGGAGGGCGAAAATTAGTCGGCACCATGGAGACGAGGACGCCAGCAACGGAGCAGGTAAGTATAAAACTTTTTATAACTTCTGTATGGCTCATAATTAATGCACAATGTACATTACAAAGTGCATTATTATGGCCATACAGAAGTGTATAGACCCACTTGCTGCCTCGGGACATCTCCTTTAAGTCTTTGGGCGAGGATTTGTCCATCACTATCCGAGCGGCCGATAAGGGCGGAGCCGTGGTAGTGATGGACACCCGCCACTATCATGGGGAACTACTTTCACAGCTTGTGGATTGTGACACCTATGAGCCACTAATGGGTGACCCTACCCCTCGTTAGCAGAGTGACTTGATGCTGCTACTTGGTGATGCACTGGTCTCTGGCATTATTGATCAGAAGCTGAAATTCTCTCTCTTTGTTGCCCATCCTATGACTCCGATAATTTACACATTGCCTAAGATCCACAAAAATGTAGAGCACCCCCTGGAATGACCTATCGTCTCCGGTAGGGGGTCACTCTTGTGTAACGTATCACGTTTCCTTGATAAGGTGCTGAGGAATTTGTGACAGGGACAGCGTCATACAACCCCGAATCTACATTGGGGTCCTTTGACGTTATGTCCCTGTACACTAATATACAGCACAATAAAGGATTAGAGGCAGTCAACTACTTTTTGACCCAAACCGATCCTGGTAATAGAAAAATCTCATTTGTGCTGACTCTATTGGAGATGGTACTAAATTGTAACTACTTTATGTATGGTGAGACCTACTACATACAGTGCCATGGAACAGCTATGGGCACTAATGTGGCACAGACGTATGACAATCTGTTTATGGCATACGTCGAGGAATCCCATATGTATACATAGGGCCATTGGTGCAAGGTCCGCATGTGGACCTGATATATAGATGACATCTTCATGATCTGGGATGGTACAGAGAACGAGTTGCGTTTATTTCAATAACATTCTTCCGGTCCTGCGAATAAACAGGTAGCCCAGAAAATTAGACGACATTGGTCCATTTTGGCAAATTGCCATGATGTAATCCATGAATTTAGGGTACCGCTTATCATGGCGTACCTTACTGGAAGAAACCTCAGGGACCAATTAGTACACACAGCACGAATTCCCAAGAAACATATAAGACTAACTGGTCTGGCACCTTTGAAATTTGGCAGTTTTCCTTGTCTCATTTGTGCCAGCTGCAATAACATGACCAGAGGTGGTAGCACATTCACGCACCCACGGACAGGCAAGAGGTATGCCATTAAAGAGGTTTATCTGCACTACATCTTTTGTAGTTTATGTTGTCACATGTCCTTGCGGACGGCTTTATATTGGCGAAACGATGATGGAGTGTAGGAATCGCATATCTAAGCATAAAAGCACAATCCGGACCAAGAGAACAGATATACCGCTAGCGAAACACTTTGTTGCAAAACAGCACTGTGAGTGAGTTGCGTTTCCAAATTATAGATTCGGTATCTGATAACCCAAGAGGTGATAGGTATTTGTTGTTTTTAATTACTCTTATTCTTTCTCCCTCAGGTTCTTTGGACACAGTTTGAGTGCCTAATTTGGACAGCGACCTTCGCTAATATTCTGCATATACTGTTCCCGGTATAGCCAGTACCTTATTGATTTATTTATTTATTTATTTTTTCTTGTAGTATGTCTTTGATAAAGTTATGTCTATTTAATAGTTTCTTGCTTTTCTGTATTTTTAGGCATCGGACTCTTTGATAAATTCCCTATGCTCTATTAAGCCGCTTTGGGGACCATAATTATTATGGGTTCAAACAGGTATTGAGTAACATACTAGGGTTCTCTATATTTCTCTTTATTCCCCATTTCAGATATTACTTGCACATGTGCAGTGTCATGGCTTTGCTGGCCTTCCTGCATATCTGTAGGGCACTGCTCGGCACTTTCAGCATGGGAAGTGTGTCGGCATCGCGCTTGTGCAATGCATGTTGCTATAGCAGCGTGGGAATTTTGGCCGTAGAATCGCGAGTGCAGTACACTCACACGCAGGCGTAATAATGATGGCGTGTCATGCCACCATGGTGTATGTAAAGCTGCGAGAAAAAAAAATGGAACAGTTCTAATTTCTCATGCACTTTCCTGTAAAACATCTAAAGGGTTAATAAACTTCCTAAATGCCATTTTGAATACTTTGAAGTGTGCAGATTTTAAAATGGGGCAATTCATGGGGGGTTTCTGATATACAGGCTCTTAAAATCCACATCAGAACTGAATTGGTCCTTAAAAAATTCAGATTTTTGAAATGCGCTAGTGAATTTGAAAACTTACTGCTAAATTTATATATTTTGTGGAGTGTGAAAAAAGTAAAATAACACTTAAAAAATGATTGCAGTATAAAGTAGGCCTATGGAAAAAGTTTGAAAATTGTGAATTTTTCCAAATTTTCAATAAATAAGGACAAAATTTAGTGATGCAATTTTTACACTAACATCAAGTACAATATGTCATGAAAAAACAATCTCAGAATCACATCAATAAGAAAAAGGATTCAAAAGTTATTACCCCATAAAGTGACAGATATCAGATTTGAAAAATAAGGCTTGGTTCTTAAGCCAAAAAAAGGCCATGTCCTTAAGGGGTTAAAATCCATATTAACTAAACTATGTGTAAAAATGGTGCAAATACAAAGTCCTCTTATCTGTTGGGCAGAAATGTAAAAAAAACCAAAAAACTCGGTTCTCTAAAAACAGAAAAGCTGCTGCTGCTGCTGCAAAAAAAAAACAGCATCCAAATATCTTCTTTCATAAACACATAAGATCGTCAGGTCATTAAAGAGTTAAAATAATTTGGTCTTGTTGCCATGGTAGCGTATTGTGATGTCACAGTCCACATGGAATGTTCTAAAGCAGGGCCTACTGTATGACACTCTATGACATCACAATGATACTGAGCCTCCCTTTATGACATCACTATGACATCACAATGATACTCCCTTTATGACATCACTATGACATCACAATGATACTGAGCCTCCCTTTATGACATCACAATGACTGAGGTCTATATAAGGTCTAAGCGCAGAGTAAGTTTGTCATATTTATGTGACTCTATGTTGGATGCACATACCTTCTATAAGAAGACAAAAGAAAACGCTTCAAATAGACGACATTATGATTATTCATAGGCGTCGTTGTGCTAATCATCGGCTGCAGGAGGCTCTCTCCTCCTGCATTTCGATCGGTTCTTTCCTTCTGACCAAATTAAATAATTCCTACCGAAAGTGGACAACACTGATGAGGAATTCCAGCTTTCTGGCCAAGAAGTCCACCATCATGACAAAGGTCAGGAGCTACTTCGGGTCAGTTGGTCTGAAAAGACGGAAAGGCCGCGTCATCTATCGAGAAAGTGGAGACGTTCCTGCTGATCCAAAAGTTGTGCAAGATGCACAAAAGGGGCCTGCTATGCCACAAGACCTGGGAGACAAAGGACAAAGTGGGAGAGTTCCAAGAAAAAGACCCCGGGAGAGTGATGCTATGGAACCATTCTTTCCCTGCATTTCACCTCCTGCTAAAAAACTATGCATTTCTAAAAAGACTCATCCAGAACAGCCTATTGAAGACATTCTGAAGATTTCTGGTGATGCTCCAATAGCCAGTGTAACACAAGCACCAACCTCCAAGGACAGTCAGCCTGGGACATTCCCACCAGCTGCACTGAAGACCAGTTCTGATGAACCGAAAGAAGGTCTAGGATGCCCGGCCCTGGAACCACCGCAAGGAGAGATCCCTAATTTCTGGTGGCAGCAGAACATGAACAGCCTGTCCCCAGAACATTTAACAATCCTAAAGAGCAGTGGGCAGGAGGGCATGCTGGACGATGAAATAATCAACATGGCCCAGGACCTCCTGCAGTGCCAGTATTATAACTTTGATGGCCTGCAGCCCGCTGCTGCTCTTCTTGTCCCAGGGTACAGCGTAATAAAACATGCCGTGCAAATCCACTATGATGAGGAAAGGGCACACTGGCTGGCAACCTGCTACAAAGATGGCAAAATTCTTGTGGCCGACAGCATCAGGACCTGCAATCTGTCTTTATCCATCTGTGAGCAGATTAAGAATATCTACAGTGCAGTCGTCCATGAGCCTCTCCAACACCTTACATTTCTCCAAGTGGATCAGCAGCGAAACACTTATGACTGTGGGGTATTCGCTATAGCATATGCCTTTGAGTTTCTGGCAAATGGTGACCCCACAGCAAGTTACCATCACGAAAAGATGAGGGATCATCTTATATCCTGCCTGCAGAATGGCAGGATTACTGCATTTCCCAGGAAGGTCAATCAGTGACTCCATGTCTTACAAGAAAGACATGTAGAGTCCATAATGGGCCAAATTGCCCTTGACCTATAATGACCAAGAGAAACCAGGATCTTCTATGCCACCAGAGCTACCGTCTCTACCCAACCAGGGATTCCCGGTTTCTTGATCCTGGGCTAGAACCCACAGACTTGTTGGCTCCGGTAAGTAACCACTGACTTTCCTCTTGATTTTTCTTAAATGGGTATGACCTAGTATGTTTTGCTGTTTTATTGGTCAGGAATGATTTTTCTTAAAGGGGTATGACCTAGTATGTATTGCTGTTTTATTGGTCAGGAATGATTTTTCTTAAAGGGGTACTACCTTGTATGTTTTGCTGTTGTATTAGTCAGGAATGCTCAGTACCATCATTTTTTGTTATGATGACACAGTTTCCACAACTGTGAATGTGCACCCCTCTGTGGCTGACAACGGGGCATTGTGGGAGATGTTGTTGCATTCTATGGTTGGTCCGTTTTAAATAACAATGTGGAGGACTGGCTCGAAAAGAAAGGTGTACTAAAGTGCAGTCTGACAACTTAGATAGACCTTTGGAATAATGGCAACGAATGGAAATGTTATGCAAATTTTCCCAGTCCTCAGAATACCCCTTTAATGATGTTAATAATAGATTGTAAAACAAAAATGTTGGGGGTGTGGGGATGCTGTTAGTACAAGTTGGTGTCTGATCATTGTTTGTCACCTTTTATTCCAGGAAGAACAGAAGCAAATAACGCAGACCCAGAGATAGTTCGCATCGGACTCAACCAAACCTCAAATAACGTAAGATTCTTCTTTCACAATTAAGGGTGACTGCCCACTAGCATTTTTTGTCCCCAGATGTAAATGGTACCTGCGTTTTTGGTGCGTTGCAAATTAAACATTAGAAAGTCCCATTGACATCTGAAAAAAAAAAAAAACGCTGTGAAAAATGCTAGTGGGTACACCCTAATATATCTTCTCATGTGGTAATATATGTATGCCAGGTTTTAATATTACCCCTCACCAAGATGGGTGCTCATTTTACCAATCTCAGAAGAATGAAAGGCCTTTAGCCAGCTACCTGAACCAAGTGGGGATTGAACGCACGACCTTAATGTCGTGAGCAAGAGTTTAGGACTGCATTTCTGCTGCCTTCACACTCTGCGCCACATGAGAAGATGTTGTATCTTCATTGTTAATGATCACTCTGTTTCTTGATATTTATGGTGTTTTCTGCTTTTTTTTGGCTACAGCGGTGCGTTCTGATTAGAATAAGTCATGCGTCCTTGGCGATTGTCTTCTACTTCCCAAGTATTGGACCCAAGTCTTGCTGTATTACCACAAAATACATGGTATACAGCCGGAGGTGACGACTCTACCACACGTCAATGACATGGTGGCCACCATGTCAAGGTCAGAAGACCTGCACTTCAATATGAGGCAGATTCCAGCCTTGGTTTCTGCTTTCATCAATGGACTTGTCTCACTGGATTTTCTGCAGTTGGATATATATTCACATAAGTGAGTTATCCGCTGCTTACTACTGGACTTGTCTTTCACCGGATTTTCCGCAGTTGGGTATATTCACAGAAGTGAGTTATCCGCTGCTCATCACCGGACATAACATTCACTGGACAATAGGCAGTTGGATATTTCTCACGAAGGAAGTGGGTTATCCGCTGCATCAGGAGGCAGGTTCCACGCTCGGATCTGTTCTCCACAGCCCAAGGGAGGGCCGTCCATCAGCCATGGTTCCCTAGAGGTTTCCTCCACTGGGGGTTTTCCCTTTCCTGCGTGCTGAACTTATGACTCTTCGTGAGTCCAGGACCCATCATCATTGGGACCAGAATTAAGACTAATGCTCTGATTTCTGACAACATCTATATTTAACACTTTGAATAAAGAAGTCATTGTATATAAGATACAGCGTATCCGAGTCTCTTTATGAATTTTCACAGTACTGAGTAGAGTATTACCATGCAGTGGTCAGAGATCACAATTCTCCTATGGTGTCTTCAACAGGGCTGTCTGGGGTAAAATAATAAACTGAACCATAGTATGTACATGTTCACAATTTCATCCTAATCATTGCTGTCATTGTATACACAGCGTCAGGGGCAGTATAGCAACTTGTGGCCCTGGAAAAAAAATCTAAAAGTGGCCCCATATTGTAGGAGAGTATAACTTGGTATAGGGCAGGGGCAACACAAGAAGGTGGGGTCTAATAACTTTGCCTCCTATGCATAAAAATATAATACACTACTCCAATGTTTAAGAATATAACTTGTATTATACTTGTGCGGAGCAATATGGCCTAAAATTAAAATCTCTATTTTTCCAAGCTTAAAGGGGTTTACCAGGCAATGCCCGCCACGATACATCGGGGCCAAAGTGAAAGCGCTGCTCCGACCCATATGTAGAGGCTGGCACTCGTAATTGCAGGTGCAGTTCTCATTGAAACTAGAATTGCTATTTTTTGCTACTCCTACTTCCCAAAAAGCAGAAAAAGTGATCAAAAAGTCATTTGTAGCCCAAAGTGGCAATAAAAAGTATCTTTCTAGCGAGAATTCAGGTGATAATGACCCTATGTAAAGTGGTCTTTAGGAGCTGCTAAAATACAAACTTTTACTGGAAATCTGGGGCATGGTTTCTCCCCTCCGGCAGATATTACCCTTCCTCACAGGAGGAAGACTACTGGTCTCTAGTGTGGACAGAATGGACAGCCCACTAGGAATCTTCTCGATAATGTGCCCCTGCACAGGATATATCATCAATAAGAGCTAATAGACTATTTGTGAATCATTACATAAGAATTGAACCCTAAAGGCAAATTATTGACTCCAAAGTCACCTCCAAATGAGGTCTTCTGATGGACTTATGAGGTTCGTTATTATGTCAGGGCTAGAGATGAGCGAACGTACTTGTTTCGAGTAATTACTTGATCGAGCATCGCTATTTTCGAGTACCTGGCTACTCGGGTGCAAAGATTCGGGAGGCGCCGGGGAGAGGGGGATGACGTGGTGGAGCGGGGAGTAGCAGTGGGGAACAGGGGGGGAGCTCTCTCGCTCTAACTCTCCCCCCCCACTCCCCTCTGCAACCCCCTGCTCACCCACGGCGCCCCCTGAATCTTTTCACCCGAGTAGAGAAGTACTCGAAAATCGCGGTGCTCGAGTGAAAAAGGGGCGTGGCCGAGTACGTTCGCTCATCTCTAGTCAGGGCCCATTAAAAGGTCTTCTGGCGGGCCAGTCCAAGAAAGTTTTCTAAGAAAATAAAAATAGCATTACACTCAAGTAGTGCATTGAAAAAATGTGATCCCCGTTTTGTACAACTGTGGGGTCAAATGCACATTAAATGGAAGTGCACTAATCCAATGTGTTTTATCTTCCTGATCATTGGAATTGTACAAAATCTTTGACTATGTAATTATCTGTCTTCCTAATACACAGTGGAGATAATAAAGCCACTGTTGACCTGCATTTGCCATGTCTTCTGCAGCTAAATTACCTATTTTTAAGCAGCGAAAGGAAGTTGAAACACACAGAAAGAAAATAACACATTCAATTCAGAGTTCTTTTTGACTTAAATTACCACATCTGTGCGCAATTCCAAATCACCTCATGGTAAATTGCAATTTTAATAAGTCATGAACTCAATAAGTGTTTTCTGCCTGGTGAAATACATTCGAGCAGAGAGAGCGCAGGCGATCGGAAACTTCGTTATGCGTTAAAGTATTTCCAATTTATGGGCTGAAAATGAGCTGGGAGCTTCCCCCCCCCCCTCATATTGTTTAGTTAATAAAACAGGGCTGTTTTAAGGTTTGACAACATATTCTTAAAGTGATGATGATGTTTATGGGGATTTGACTAGAAATCCTGTTTGGTTAAATGACACATGGTAAAAAATAGTGTAAACTGGAATATGGTGCCAGGTGTAATCTACATAGCATCAGGTAAATCCATTGACATTCCAAAAGTCATGGGATTTGATTCCATGAGTGGATGGAAGATATCTGGGGGGATATCCACCCGCAGCTCTGTGGTATTTGTAGATACAGGATCTTGGGTGTGACTAGACCTCTCCACCACATGCCATAAATGCTCATGTTGGGTGAACATGCAGACCACACCATTTGTAGGAAGTCTCCAGAGTGCTTCTCGAACCAATTCTGCACAACTTAAGTATGATGGCGTAGTGTATTATCCACCTAGAATATCCAATCATTATACAGGTACATGAAGTCCATGAAGGGTTGCAAGTGGTCTCCTAGTGGGCACAAATCAACAATGTACTTAGGCAGCCAAGTGGACCCAACCCAAGGTGTGAGAACACACCCCACACCGATATGGAACCACACCAGCCTGCACAGTCTTTAGTTGAAAACTGGTGTCAATGGCTTTATTGAGTTTGTGCCACATGCGAATCCTACCGTCACCCCAAAATAATTTGTACTGTGACTCATCGGACCACGCCATATGTTGCCAGTCCTCCTAGATCCATTTAGCAACCTCACAAGCCAGGTGAGGCGCTGTGTGCACTGTCGTGATGTTAACAGAAGCAGTATGCTGGGTTTTCTGCTCCCGTATCCCATGGAAGTGATAAGTAGAGATGCTAGACAGATGTGCCAAAGTTCTTTCCCACCCTAGATAGTTACAACTATTTTCTTAAGATGACGATGCTTTCACTCTACTGTAATATTGCCAAGTATTAGTGTTACGGTATCCTACCCGATGATACGCCAGCCCGGGTTGCCCTAGAACTTACCCGTAACCTCTGTCCCTGCCTGCTTGCCTCCACTCCTGGCTAACCCCAGGCGGGCAACTGGGCGGCGATCCCTACTCTCTCTAGGGACCAAGGAGGGACGCTGGCGTACCAAGATGGAACAGGGTAGAATACCGACAGGAAGGGCTGATGAACAAACCAACAGAAAATACAGGCAGACAGAGGCAGATGGAATAACCTGGCAGATATAGCAAACAAGCTGACAACAGGAGACTGACAGAGGCAGGATACAAACACACTGACATTATATAATAATCCTACATTTTTTTATTGGCCTGATATATAAACTAATATCTGAAGATTGTATATTCACATATAATGTAGTTTCTATCAAGTGAACTGGAAAAGGTCACTTTTTCATGGACTATATTCTGACAATAGCTAATGGTTTTGTTTATCTGATACCTCCCAGCTTGTTACAGATAATTGATTGGTCTGCTTGGCCCACGAAAATGCCATTCCACAGAAGGGGCACAAGTGTATCCATTTAAAACCTGCAAACACTCAAATACTAAATGGGAACTCTTTCCCTAAATACATGATGAACAAGGGAGAGGCCCTGCCTACCACGGCAGACTGATCGCGTCGATAGATGCGGGCCTGCACTCGTTCCTGGGACCTAACTATCCCTGATTACGGAGCTGGAGAGATGCACTAAACAGACTCCGAGACGTGACACTATACTAACACACTGAAGACAGAACAGGAGTGAACATACAGAACATGTCTAGCAACCAGCACAGACATATCAAACACGTCGCTGTTCACACCAAACATACAACATATAGTGTATATAACAGGAGCCCCACCCAGAGCTCACATGCAAGAAGCTGAAATACCACAGCAAGTCTAAGTGCCCTCACACCAGGGGGATAGACAGCCACCGTGCCGACATAGGGAACTGTGTCAGGCATCAACCATCTAACACACAAATGAGACATGAGACGTCTGGAGGCCGCACCTGTCAGGGGAAGGAAAGAGGGAGTCTGCATATGCTCCAGCCAAGGACTACAGGTGTCCAAACCGTCTTTAGGGAAGGCGAGGGAAACATACAGGCAAGCAGGTAACCACAGCTCTGAGTGGGCACAATACAGTGATATACAAGCAGTAAAATGACCAGCATCAACTACTGAGAGATGCTGGTCTTTATATGCTACAAAGTAAAGGGGATTGGCTGGCGATGAATACCACACCCAGCCAGCTCAATAAACCTCTACCTGTGAAGGTGTGCACCAGGAAGCTTGTAGAACAAGCATGCTCTAATTTTCTTTGGGTTCCACGTGGACGGCTTCCATTGCGGAAAGGTCCCAGATGCACAACCTAACAATAGTCCCCTACTTCCAAACGTTCAAGTTACGAACTTCACAAGATGCAAACAATCTATCCTGCACCCGACGTTGTATGGAGCGGGATCCACCCGTGATCCCCTCCAAACAACCATTTGTTTGGACATACGAACAAATGTACTTGCAAACAGGCTCCTGGAACGGAACCTATCGCAAGTAGGCCCGGCACTGCCTCCTGTGCCGGACCAGTGCCAGTTTTTTTTTTTCCTCTGGGGCATTCCATGGGAGCATTGTTACTTTATAAAAGGAGAATTTTAGCTACATAAGGGGACATTATAAATGTATAAGGGGCATTATGACTAAATAAGGGGGCATTCATGGAGGCATTATTATTATATAAGGGGAGACTCAAGAGGGCAATATTACGACGTAAGGTGGCATTCATGGTGGACAATATTATTATAGAGATGGCTCTCAAGGAGGAGAAGATTATTACTATATAAGAAGAGATTCGAGGCAGTCATTATGACTTTATATGGGACATTCAAGGTAAGCACTCACAGGGCAAATTAGGCACAAAAGGGGCATTATTAATGTATAGGGAGCACAAGAGGGCACTCTCTAGGAGGCACAGGGGGCATTATCACTTTCAAGGGGCACTACTGTCGCTATTATTACTATATGCAGACAGAAAAGGGTATTATTACCATGTTAGAGTATAGAGGGGACACCAGTGTAGAGTATTTTACATAACATTGTGTGGGATACTAAGAATGCACTATTATTTGAAGGGGTACTGAATGCGGCACTACTTTTGGGGAGTCATTATAGTTAGTATCGCAGGAGATTGTAGGAGATAGTTATACACTTCAACCAACGTTTTATCTTGGATTTTACATAGGACTGCAAGTAAACCCATCAGATTAAATTAACTTATAAAACGATGTTGGTGCACATAGTTGCAGCCCCAGTGTTAAATCATAAATCAGCTCTGCTACATCCTTCCATGTTGCCATCGTGACATTAAAACAGGAAATCTATGCAAAGTACATTAAAACAACAAGACACATTGATAACCTTATTAATTACCAGAGATCCACTTAATCTACTTTACATCTTGCCTTAATGAAATCTCTTCTGACCTTCTGCAGACACTCACATAATATATAACTGCCAGCACTACAAATACAAGTATAATAGAGCTTAGCCTATCTTCCATCACTTATATAGGGCTGCAGGTAAGCTTACCGCATCATCTTAGGAAGACGGACCATCATGCACAAAGAAAACAGTAATGACATTCAGCTCTGTTACATCTATATACAGTGCAAATACCAACTTTTAACCCAAGTGATGTAACTAGTTCCCCAAGTACAAGCACAACAAGCATATTATAAAGCAGTATTAAAAGGACACAGCGTGGGTTTCTTTCGCACGCCGTTGTCTGCGCTTACCGTCTTGTTGTGTTTACGGTTGAACAGGAGAATTTTATGTGTCCTCTGCGAAAACTGAGCTAAACACAATGTAATCAATGTTGTAGGTTTTTTTTCCCTCTGAGAGAGAGTGGCTTTATAAGCATGAGACAGCGGCTTTTAACGATCATGTCTCATCATTAGGCTGACTGAGGCAGATCCTGTGTTATGATAGTTTCAGAGAATCGGGAGGAAGGTTAATTGAACTTTTACTTGGGTGCACTCCAACTTTTTCATGTAGAGTTAAGCCATGATGGTAGTTGACTGCTGCCATCTGCTGGTGGAAATCTCTATTTGCCTCCAGTATTTTGTTCTAAAAATATATAATAAACATTAGTTGCATTGTAAAGGGTTGTAGCAAAATGGCATCCCGGCTCATATACCCTATTAGGGCATATGAACAACATAGAACAGGGTCCCCCGCTCAGATTCCCCCTCTATCACTCTCGAGGTTCTGGTAAACCATGTTCTACCCTGTATTATGGGATGGCCATTCCGTAATACTGCATTTCTTCTTCGGAGGAAATGCTTGGATGGCCGTGACTTCCCCAACAAAATCAGTTGATAGCAGGGAATGGCAAGAGTGGGGCTCAGGGCGATCAGATGTTCATCCTGGGTCCCACATTCAGGGAGGAGTTGTGTATCTTGGCAAACCCCTTTAAAAAGGTTGTCTGCCCTCTTTTTTACCGATGACCTATCCCTTGTATACGTCATCAGTAGTTAATGGATGGTTGGCCGACGCTTGGGACCACCATGAATCAGCCGATCGTCCATCCTGCTGTCCAGTGCAGCGGGCTGGATGTTGTCCGGATGTGGACAGTCCTGACGATCAGTTGATGGATGCAAGTCCCGAGCAGCAGACCCCCGACCATCAACTACTGATGACTTAGAGGGTCGAAAACCCCTTTAATCTTTTAAGTTTGACCAGGTTGAATATGATGTGGAGCAGGGTCAATCTTTGGATATGGGGCAAACACCAGAACACCAATAAGAATGATAGCCCAACAGTGAAAACCACAGGAGCCCCATAAGAGCGTGATTCACAGCACCCTCATAGCAGTACTGGTCATAATGCTCCCAATATGACTAGTCACAGTGTAGTGATGGGTAACAGGAGACGTGAACCCACTAGGTCACTTGTGGATTTGGCATATGGCTGAACCAGGGAGTCTAATGGATTGTGAGTTCTTCACCTTTTACTCCCTCAGGGTTACTGCCCCTACAGATGTCCCCTTTAGCAACATACCAAGACAGCAGATAAAAAACAAAGTCAAACAGTCGAGTGGAGGATGTGGGTAGAAAAATAATCTGAGTTATAACCACAAATAACAGGAGCAAACTATATACCAAAGCTGACTGAAACCAAAAATGATTATCTTGCTCAGGCATAGAGCACTTTGGGAAGGATTCTTAAAAAGCCTGGGGCATTTTGGCATTGGCTGAGGTCAAGGGCATTTAGCATACACACTGGTCCTTTGAGAGACCTAGAGTTTGCACATGGGGCCATAATGACAAGATGCAGGAGACCAGTGGCAAGATACCAGGCACTTCTGTAGGTGAATCAGTATACTGCTACAGATAGCTCCCATTAACAACACTCAAGCTCCCCCTATAAGTGACAGCTATGTAGTGAAATGCGGGATGCCATTGTAGTACAGCTTCAGCATAGGGTACTTTGGGACTCGCTCTCAGAGATAGGGAACTCGATAGCACCTCCTCATGCTGACTGACTGCAAGTTTAGGGCCTATATAGGGTTTAATACAAGTTGAAAGGTCTGATGGTATCCCAGCTATCCTGGTCCTGATGGCAAAGTCTGAACCCTCTTGGTTGTACACTAGACTATCCGAATCCTGATGCACTGAAGTCCTTGGATCTCTCTAGGCTGACCACCTCATGTACCAGGCTCTGCACTAGTGGTGGATAACCAGTACGGCTCACACAACTCCATATGGACCATCCTCAGATGCACTGACAAGTACTGAGTCCAGAACAACCGGTCGCATGGCTGTTGTGGAATCAGCTTAGACACTGGAACTGAATGCTTCTTTCTCCACACTCTTTGCTTCAACCTAAAGTTATTGCAACAAAAGGCAGTCTCCGTAGAGAAGATAAGCTTGACTCTGATGGCATCCGGGTGAACTATTTAGGCACCTCCACAGTCACGCTGGCTCTTTTCTCCTCTCCAGCCTTCTGCTTTCTTTTTCACTAACTCACACCGCTACCTCAGTTTTGTCCCAGTAACCAATTATTGCTCATTAACACATTAACTGCTCTAATCGATACCCATTGCACTCTTGTCAGTGTACAGAGTCACACACTATGGTCATCAAATTTATCTTGGGTATTTCTCAATGGCAGGAGCTTGGCTTGACCACTCTCTCTGTCTCAAATCGGGAGCACTCAGTGTATCTCTCAATAGTTGCACCTGTAACTAGGACACAGCATGTACCCTGCTATCGGTAACACGTCCTTAGGCCGCCTGCACACAGACAGATTTGCATTGCAGAATCCAAGCCCCCGGGTTCTGCAGCAAATACCGTCCATAGCATGCTATGAAAAAGTGATTCTTCCTGCACAGAAGTGGAAATCAATTGTGCTCAGGGAGTATAAAATCGCAGCACGCTCTAATTTTCTCCAGGTTCCACGTGGACGGCTTCCGTTGCGGAAAGGTCGCGGATTCCACATCATCGCCAAGCAGTGATGCAGGAAAATTTGTACTGTGCGTGTCTGACCGCGAGCCGTCAGAATCATCTGCAGTACAGAAAAAGGAGACAGCCGCGGTCAGGGGGATTCCACATGTGGAATCTGGCTCTGCCATGTGCAGGCGGCCGTACTTTCTTTGTGCCCCTTTTTCATTCTGGGGTTTTTCTAAAAAAGAAAAGGGTTTGGTATGGTGTTAGCCAGTAGAGCAAAATGTAACTGCTCTCAGTAAGAGAAACCAAGTAATCTTGTACATATGATATCTTTTAATGGCTAACAAAAATACATGATGTTATAGTGAATTTTCGGACCTAGTTTTGCCTCTTCCTCAGGCATAATGGAATAGATCCGAAGAAGTGTGTGTATATATATATATATATATATATATATATATACTAGCGTACCCGTCGCGCGTTGCTGCGAAGACAGACAGACATACATACATTCGTTTTTATATATCTAGATGACGGCAGCAGCGACCACTGAGGTTTTGTAGGCCGCTGCTTCCCCCTTGCAGGCTGAATAAAATAGCCGTTGTGTGGAACATCCAATTTATCCGGCTGCTGTGGCTTCTTGGGAAGATAGCCTAGTACATGTTTGCCCACTTCCAACTCCAATGGAGACTGACTGTAAATGGCTGGCGTGCTCTAGTATTTATGGTTTCAAGCTGTACGTGTCATTGCATACAGTCTATCTATCTATCTATCTGGGTTATTGCATACAGTCTATCTATCTATCTATCTATCTATCTAGGTTATTGCATACAGTCTATCTATCTATCTATCTATCTATCTATGACATCAGGAAATGAGAGAATTAGATTCCGTACGTAAAATTTGAACGCTAATTCTTTGGCGCTTTGAATTGAATAATCGAGTTGGGACCCATTAACTTTTCCTATTTATGACATAATCAATGCTCGTGCCAAATTTCAAGTTTCTATGACATTGGGAAGTGAGAGAATTAAATTCCGTACATAAAATTTGGACGCTAATTCTTTTGCGCTTAGAATTGAATAATCGAGTTGGGATGAGACAAAAGGCCTTGCCCATAAGCATTCCCCAACCTCCAAGAACTGAACCTACCTACCTGAATGAGATTTTGTAGGCCGCTGCTTCCCCCTTGCGGGCTGAATAAAATAGCCGTTGGGTGGAACATACAATTTATCCGGCTGCTGTGGCTTCTTAGGAAGATATCCTAGCACTTGTTTACCCACTTCCAACTCCAATGGTAATTGGCTGGCGTGCTCTAGTGGTTCCAAGCTGTACGTGTCATAATAGAGCCTTAATGACATCACAATGCAGCTTTATAGAACATGTTGGGGCATGTTCAAGGGCGTCCGATGTTGATGACATCAGTGATGACATCACAATAGCAGGTGGCTTACTTATTCGATCTACGTGGGGGGGTGGTAACTTTCGACGACGCTCGCGCGCCATTTATCGTAGGATAGTTGTACTATGCCTATAATCTTCCCAGGAGTGTACTCAACAACTTCCCAAAGTTTCATGGCGATCAGATGAATGGTGTAGTAGCGCATAAAGGACAAACAGACAGACAGACACGCACGCACACAGACATACATTCAATTTTATATATATACTAGCGTACCCGTCGCGCGTTGCTGCGAAGACAGACATACATACATACTTCGTTTTTATATATCTAGATGACGGCAGCAGCGACCACTGAGGTTTTGTAGGCCGCTGCTTCCCCCTTGCAGGCTGAATAAAATAGCCGTTGTGTGGAACATCCAATTTATCCGGCTGCTGTGGCTTCTTGGGAAGATAGCCTAGTACATGTTTGCCCACTTCCAACTCCAATGGAGACTGACTGTAAATGGCTGGCGTGCTCTAGTATTTATGGTTTCAAGCTGTACGTGTCATTGCATACAGTCTATCTATCTATCTATCTATCTATCTATCTATCTATCTATCTATCAGGGTTATTGCATACAGTCTATCTATCTATCTATCTATCTATCTATCTATCTATCTATCTATCTATCTATCTATCTATCTATCTATGACATCAGGAAATGAGAGAATTAGATTTTGTAGGCCGCTGCTTCCCCCTTGCGGGCTGAATAAAATAGCCGTTGGGTGGAACATACAATTTATCCGGCTGCTGTGGCTTCTTAGGAAGATATCCTAGTACTTGTTTACCCACTTCCAACTCCAATGGTAATTGGCTGGCGTGCTCTAGTGGTTCCAAGCTGTACGTGTCATAATAGAGCCTTAATGACATCACAATGCAGCTTATGAGAACATGTTGGACGCTAATTCTTTTGCGCATAGAATTGAATAATCGAGTTGGGACCCATTAGCGTTTCCTATTTATGACATATTCAATGCCCATGCCAAATTTCAAGTTTCTATGTGAGAAAATTACATTCCGTACGTAAAATTTGGAGGCTAATTCTTTTGCGCATAGAATCTCGAATAATCGAGTTGGGACCCATTAGCGTTTCCTATTTATGACATATTCAATGCTCGTGCCAAATTTCAAGTTTCTATGTGAGAAAATTACATTCCGTACGTAAAATTTGGACGCCAATTCTTTTGCACCTAGAATTGAATAATCGAGTTGGGACTGATTAGCTTTTCCTATTTATGACATATTCAATGCTCGTGCCAAATTTCAAGTTTCTATTACATCGCGAAGCGAGAGAATTCGGTTCCGTACGTAAAATTTGGACGCTAATTCTTTTGCGCATAGAATTAGTATATGAGGAGGAGGTCGTCTTGTGTAATATATTAGTATATGAGGAGGCGGTGCGGTCGTCTGTGTAATATATTAGTATATGAGGAGGAGGTCGTCTGTTTAATATATTAATATATGAGCAGGAGGTCTCACAATGCAGCTTTATAGAACATGTTGGGGCATGTTGAAGGGCGTCCGATGTTGATGACATCAGTGATGACATCACAATAGCAGGTGGCTTACTTATTCGATCTACGTGGGGGGGGGCGTAACTTTCGACGCTCGCGCGCGCGCCATTTATCGTAGGATATTTGTACTATGCCTATAATCTTCCCAGGAGTGTACTCAACAACTTCCCAAAGTTTCATGGCGATCGGATGAATGGTGTAGTAGCGCATAAAGGACAAACACGCACGCACGCACGCAGACAGACATACATTCAATTTTATATATATAGATATATATATATAGGCTCAGGCATGGTGTGATTAATTTGCACTTAAAAAATACCAGAACAGGATGAGTAGAGGAGCAAATGCTTAATTAGTCCACTGATAAGGGATATGACCGTTTTATAGTCTCTAAATTGGTGTTAGGGGGGCACCAGGCCTGTGTGTTGTCTCTGCTCCAGATCTGCCATATGCTCCTCTCTACCATGAAGTCTTTTGAAATGTTGATGCCTCTCTTGACAGTGTCAAAGATGGTAATAAACTTGTACTTCCAAATTCTTCAGTGACGTTGAGATTGGAAGTTGCCTTTTAATATTGTAATCCTCATATGTTCTATGTTGTGTCAGTGACTAGAAAAATGCTCCGCTAGAGGGAATTTGGTCTTTTTTTAATTGTGGCTTTTTCTAGTCTCCTGTTGGCCCCTTTCCTCATGCATATGTTGCTACAGCATCATGCCGTGCACCATTAAATTGTGATAGGGCCACTGGCGTATCTATAGGAGATGCAAGGAATGTGATTCACCCCGACCCAGGAGCCTTAGGGGGCCCATAAGGCCTCTCTTCTCCATATAGGTAGCCCAGTACTATAAATAAAGCACTACAGTTGGGGCCCTGTTAGAGGTTTTGCATTGGGGCCCAGGAGCTTCAGGTTACGCCTTTGCATTAAGGGGTTAAGAGAAGTTGGGGGGGCCCCAAGATAAACTTTTGCACCCGGGCCCATGAGCCTTTAGCTACGTCCCTGGATAGGGCATTATTGTAGACAAATATTTGAAAATAAACACCTCTACAACCAAAACCCCCCGAATATACGGTAACATCACTGAGCGAGTGGCACCTGGTGTCGTATCTTGTGTGTTATTTCATCTTGTGACGTGCCAGGAAGCTGACATATTGTGTGCACAAAGCTTTTTCACCCATGGTGTGTTCCCATCTAATTGGAGGTTTCCATCACAGATGCCATAACATTTGACATACATGAAGCACCAATTTTTTTCCCAAAAAATGATGAACATATCAGTGGGACATGATGGACCCCATTATAAGTCAATAGAATCCATTAGGTACCACTCGTGTTCATTGTATGAGGGATCCACAGTTGTGAACAGAGCCTTAGTTTGCATTGGACCATTACCATGGGACCAGCCTTGATGTTAAAGGGGTTGTCCAAGTTAAGGAAAACTCCAGTCAACGGGTCCCTCATGCATTAAAATAACAAAACAGCAGTTACTTGCCTCGCTCCGCTCCCCCATTCATCCTCTACCAATGGCTTTAGTCTCATGGCTGAGAGCCATAGCGGCTGCTACAGCAGGTTTATAAGATGTCACAGCTGTCTGTAAACAGACCATGGAGAATGGAGCTGGCAGGGGAGGACAAATGAGGAAGAGGTGAGTAACTGCTGAGTTGTTATTTGGGGACCCACTGACTGTGGTTTTCCTTAACTGGGACAACCCCTTTAAGTCTCTTATATCGCAAAGTAGTAAAATTCTTGAAAGTTAAAATGATGTATACCAAGCAAAAGAAGAATATCTTAGTACCCCAAATCCCCCATAATCCCTTAGCGCCACAGGACATAAGGTCACGTCATGGCAGCGTGATACTTAACGCGACGGGACGAAACCTTACGCCATGTGAATGGCTCGGGATCGGAAGTGGGCCCACGCCATCCAGCAGCGGGAGCCGGCTGTTACCGATAGCCAGCCTCCTGCTGCAACAGCAGGGGTACATAAGGACAGTGACCCTTGCTGTTAACCCCTACATTCCGCAATCTATATAGATTGCGGCATGCAAAGGGTTCGCAGAGGGAGGGCGCTCCCTCTGTGACATCATTGGACCCCTGCAAAATAATTGCGGAGGGCCAACAGGTTGCCATTGCAACAAGATGACTGATATAGGCGCTACAGGTACTATTATAAGCAATAAGGCATTGCAGAACAAAAATCTTGCAATGTCTTACCATAGCGATCATAGCTGCTATGCTTCAGGTCCCCTTCAGGGACATAAATAGTGAAAAAAACAAAAAAACACGCAAAAAAACTCCTACTCTCCTATTTGTATAAAAAAAAAATCAAACATTTAAGAAAAACCCCACGTATGGTATCATTGTGTCCATAATGACCTGTACTATAATTTGAGCACACTATAAATACCGTGCAGCAAAAAACGTAAATAAATGGAGGCAATAAGAGGGATAAAAAAAGCCATATGTACCCCAAACTGGTAGAAATAGAAATAAGCCCTCACAGATATCCATCCATGGAAAAATAAAAAAGGTTCTGGGACTTTGAATGCAGCAATGTAAAAATAATTATAATTTCTGAAAAAAGGGCTTTTGTTGCGCAAAAGTGGAAAAACCTAAAAAAAAAAAATTTTTGGTATCTTCGTAATTTTACCGACCCACAGAAAAAATATATTGTGTCATTTGTGCTGCGTGATTGACACTAAAAAGAATAAATAAAAGACAATGTCAGAAATGATGCGCTTTCTCTCCTGGCTGTCAAAAAAAAAATAAAGTTTTACAATACATTATATGAAAATGAAAAGGTGCCAATAAAAACTACAGTTCGCTACGCAAAAACAAGCCCTCATACGGCCGTATCGATAGTTATGGCCTTTGAAAAGTGGAGATGCAAATTACCCAAAAATCATTGCGTGCCCAACGCCAAATTAGGCCGTGTCCCTAAGGGGTTACGGGATGCTCACGGGGCCATTATTACTTCTAAGAGGCTCTTGCGGGTAGTATCACTCAGACGGCAATATTACTACTAAGGGGTGTGGAAGATTAGCGTGGTAGAGTGCAGGTCGACAGCAGTCAAAAGGCGGAAACCAATGGATACAGTCCAAAAGCAGGCTTGACCTGCGTTTATTCTTAATACAGCAACAAAAAGTCCAACCTTAGCTTTCAGGTGCACAAATAACAGTCCCAAAATCCCGCTATCAGACCATCCCGGCCTGACCCGGTCGCACTTAGCAAGTGCAGTGTACCCCCCCCCCCCCCCGAAAAAGTGTCGGGTTTGTAGCAAACATGGGTGGAGGAGGGATACCCGGTTTTATTGCCCTATGTGCCCATCTCAACCAGCCTCTGTAATTACACCTGCCTTCGGACATACCACACAGTTTACATTATTACTTTTATTTAAGACTAGCGTACCCGTTGCGCGTTGCTGCGAAGACAGACATACATACATACATTCGTTTTTATATATCTAGACTAGCGTACCCGTCGCGCGTTGCTGCGAAGACAGACATACATACATACATTCGTTTTTATATATCTAGACTAGCGTACCCGTCGCGCGTTGCTGCGAAGACAGACATACATACATACTTCGTTTTTATATATCTAGATGACGGCAGCAGCGACCACTGAGGTTTTGTAGGCCGCTGCTTCCCCCTTGCAGGCTGAATAAAATAGCCGTTGTGTGAAACATCCAATTTATCCGGCTTCTGTGGCTTCTTGGGAAGATAGTCTAGTACATGTTTGCCCACTTCCAACTCCAATGGAGACTGACTGTAAATGGCTGGCGTGCTCTAGTATTTATGGTTCCAAGCTGTACGTGTCATTGCATACAGTCTATCTATCTATCTATCTATCTATCTATCTGGGTTATTGCATACAGTCTATCTATCTATCTATCTATCTATCTATCTATCAGGGTTATTGCATACAGTCTATCTATCTATCTATCTATCTGGGTTATTGCATACAGTCTATCTATCTATCTATCTATCTGGGTTATTGCGTACAGTCTATCTATCTATCTATCTATCTATTTATCTATCTATCTATCTATGACATCAGGAAATGAGAGAATTAGATTCCGTACGTAAAATTTGAACGCTAATTCTTTGGCGCTTTGAATTGAATAATCGAGTTGGGACCCATTAACTTTTCCTATTTATGACATAATCAATGCTCGTGCCAAATTTCAAGTTTCTATGACATTGGGAAGTGAGAGAATTAAATTCCGTACGTAAAATTTGGACGCTAATTCTTTTGCGCTTAGAATTGAATAATCGAGTTGGGATGAGACATAAGGCCTTGCCCATAAGCATTCCCCAACCTCCAAGAACTGAACCTACCTACCTGAATGAGATTTTGTAGGCCGCTGCTTCCCCCTTGCGGGCTGAATAAAATAGCCGTTGGGTGGAACATCCAATTTATCCGGCTGCTGTGGCTTCTTAGGAAGATATCCTAGTACTTGTTTACCCACTTCCAACTCCAATGGTAATTGGCTGGCGTGCTCTAGTGGTTCCAAGCTGTACGTGTCATAATAGAGCCTTAATGACATCACAATGCAGCTTTATAGAACATGTTGGGGCATGTTCAAGGGCGTCCGATGTTGATGACATCAGTGATGACATCACAATAGCAGGTGGCTTACTTATTCGATCTACGTGGGGGGCGTAACTTTCGACGACGCTCGCGCGCCATTTATCGTAGGATATTTGTACTATGCCTATAATCTTCCCAGGAGTGTACTCAACAACTTCCCAAAGTTTCATGGCGATCGGATGAATGGTGTAGTAGCGCATAAAGGACAAACAGACACGCACGCAGACAGACATACATTCAATTTTATATATATAGATGTAGGGAACGCCAAAAATGGTGCGGAAGGGGGGGAATATTTTTAGGGAGTCAATTTTTTTTCTGCACAAGTAAGCAATGGGGCCTTGAATTTGTTCAGTTGTACCCTGAAATCCAGCGGGTGTTCCCTCCATTATCGGCCTATGCATGTGTCCAGTAAGCAGATTGGGGCTAGAATGGGTATGATTCTGAACGCGGGACAAACGGGGATCCATTTTGGGATGAAAGTTTTCATTCATGTGTGTGCTGTACATAAAAAAAACTGTTTTTAAAATGACACAATTGCCAAAAAAATGAAATTAATCATAGCTTTTTCCTTCTGCTTTGCTAAGATTTATTCAAAAACTGTGGGGTCAAAATATACAGTACACCCCTATATGAATTCATTAAGGGGTCTAGTTGTCAAAATGGGGTCATTTGTGGGGGTTCTCCATCGTTTTGGCAGCTCTCAACAAGTGTGCAGTGGGGCCTAAGACGCCTTCAGGGCTCAGACAGACGTGTGGAGATCCGCGTGTATTTCTGCACGAAAAAAACGCACCGCATGTGGGGAAAAATCTGCATGACCACGTCCATTTCCACCCATATGTTCTTTCTTTGGTAGGTGCGGATTTTTGCTCACACATGCGGTGCGTTTTTTTCTCTGCGCGGAAATACGCCCCGGACCTCTGCTCGTCTGACTGAGCCAAGCAAGATTTCTGCTCTGAAAGCCACCTTTTGGTTTGGGCCCCCTTGTTCATGCAGACATAATATTAGGGCCACAATAGTAATGTTTCAGAATACAGGAGAAACGGGTATCTATTTTGGGGTGCAAAACCACATTTTAATATGCACTATGGAAAAAAAACTGTCTTTAATATAACATATTTGTAAAAATATGAAATTTTATTTTTTTCTCCTCTAAATTGCTTTAATTCCTGAAAAGAAACTGTGGGCTCAAAATACTCCTGACCCTCCACAGTGAATATACTAAGTCAGAACCTCTGCCGCCGAGTGTCCGCTGTAAGAAACAGTCGGCACCCGACATTCAGGGGTCCCGTACAGTGTCCTGCAATAAGATCGCGGAACGCTGTGCGGTTGCTAGGCAGCTGGGGGGCCTTCTGAAAGGCCCCAGGGCTGCCTATGCAGAGTGCCTATCAGGCGCACGGCTTGATAGACGCCCTGCGTAGGCAGGCCTGGGGCCTTTCAGAAGGCCCCCCAGCTGCCTAGCAACCGCACAGCGTCCGGCGATCTGACCGGACAGGCTTCTATCAGGCTTGATAGACGCTTGTCCAGTCCCTGCACAGCATGATGTATTGCCTTAGCATCATACTGTGGAGGACTGATTGTTCGTAATTCGAACTTTCGCCAGTAGGAGACTATCTTTATACACAACGCTGGAGATGTGGGGAGGAGTCAGACGTTGCTCTACATGCTGCCATGCGATTCGGCTGTTGGCAGGAGCATTAGTGATGATCAGGAAGTTTCACCTGTTGCAGTGATGGTGGTGACAATGGAAAGGGGGGACAGTAACAGTCACAGAAGCCATCGTGGTGAGGGGCCTCCTCCCCCTCTTCACCCCTGTGTAGCTAAACAGGCTTTACAGGCGGTTTGTCTGCTCATGGTTGTCCTGCTGCTGTAGGGGCAGGTGACACAGGAACCGGGGCACGATGCGGGCATCAGGCTCACAAAAATGTATATTTTACTTGAACTTTATATGAACTTGTAAAATGAAATGGCAATAGGAAGTTTTTTCACTTGTAAAAAGTTACGCGGTTGCTATGACAACATTAGACAACCTAAGTAACGCTGACTAAAAGTAGGAGGGGCTTAAATGTTAGTGGAATGATCTAAAACTTTTGGTAATCACAAAGCTCCATAATACACTTTGGCCGGTGATATTACCACTGACCTGCCTAGTCCCATAAGTCTGGTGGCGTGCATACAAGCGGGTTTTTACCGAGGACCGCCCTCAACTTACGGTTCTCCAGGCATACTCTGTACCACAGAGGGAAAGAAAAGTCTCTTGAAGTCTGAAGGAGATGATTAATGCAAATAGTTGCAGAACCGTGCCTCTCTCTCTTTCTAGCAGTCCTGGTCCTTTTGGCTGCAGTCCTTGTGAATCTGTAGTATTGATTCCTTTAGTCCTGGCAATGGTACCTGATGGCCGTACAGGCAGCATCAATCAACACTGATTCATAGAGAATGAAAAAAAATCACCAGATTGGCCCTTTCATTTTCTCTGGTGGGTCTAAGCTACTGCAAAAGTGGAAAGAAGAAACACGTATGCATAGATGAGACTCCTATTTTCCAAACTGAAATCTAACAGTCCTAACTGCCGAATATGCCAGGACACCCGCTGCAACCGATTTTTCAGCTATTTTCAACTCCACTGTAACAAAAATGTTATAGGTGATAATTAGAGATGAGCGAACGTACTCGTAACGAGTACTTGCGCACCCGAGTTCCGCCATTTTCGAGTACTGCAGTACTCGCGCGTAAAGATTCGGCAGGCGCCGTGGCGGCACGGGGGGTAGCAGTGGGGAGTGGGGGGGAGAGAGAGGGCTCCCCCCTGTTCCCCGCTGCTCCCCCCCGCACCGCCGCGCCTCTCCCCGCCCCCCGGCGGCCCCCGAATCTTTACGCTCGAGTACTGAAGTACTCGAAAATGGCGGTACTCGAGTGCGTAAGTACTCGTTACGAGTACGTTCGCTCATCTCTAGTGATAATTACTGTTGTTCTGGTCCCCGGGTCATTTGTCAAGGAATCTTATAGCATGAGCGGGGCTAGGTCATATCTAGAGATGAGCGAGCATACTCGCTAAGGGCAATTACTCAATCGAGCATTGCCCTTAGCGAGTACCTGCCCGCTCGGAAGAAAAGGTTCGGCTGAACAGTTCTTGATTTAGGTGATGCTGCACAGCTAAAGAAAGAAGACCGTTACTGCCAACTTCGGCTCAGAAGTGGGGACCTGGTGGTGGTATGGGGGGGGGGGGGGGTACTATACTTTAGTGGGGACACGGGGCATGTGCTACATCTTTATGGGGGGTTGTATGAAGGGTCATAGGGGGGAGGACTGTATGTAAGTGGGGCCACAGGCGGTAGTATAACTAATTAGGGGCGACAGAGAAGGTACTGTAATTAAGTAGGGCCCCAGAGGTGCTAATATAACTAAGGGCCACAGAGGATGCGGATAACTAGGCAGGACCACAGAGGGTGCATTTTAACTAAGTGGGGCCACAGATGGGGCAGTATATGTGGGGCCATATAGAGGGTACTGTTAGTAAGAGTGGCCGACATTATGACTTTGTAAGTGTAGTGACCCAGAGTTGTCACTACTAAGTGTTAATCTTTCTCTGGCAAAGTAGGGTAGAATAAATATCAGTTTTAAGTGTTTTCCATGATGTTTAGTATCTTTTAATATCCTCTTTGTATGGGCTGAATAGATGCCTATATTGGAGTTAGTGATTGGGGGATCAGAGAGTTTAATATAGAGAGATAGAGCAGCCTCAGTTACTCAGCATTACTTAGTAATCTTCTCGTCAGGTGCCACTAGACCTCTTTTGATGCACCCTATGATCCTATTTACCTTGGCAGCAGCTGCCTGACACTGGTTGCTCCAGTTAAGCTTACAGTTAGCTAAAGTCCCCAAGTCCTTCTCCATGGCAGTGTTCCCCAGTGGTTTCCCATTTAGTGTGTACTGGTGACATGTACTTCCTCTGCCCATGTGCAGAACCTTACATTTATCAGTGTTAAACCTTACTTCTCACTTTTCTGCCCCCAACTTATCCTGATCCACCTACAACCACATTCTGTCCTCTCTTGTGTTACTTACTTTATATAGCTGTGTATCATCTACAAATACTGATATTTGCTCAATATTGATATGCTTTGGCATGAGCATAACATGTCCGTAATATACCCCACAAGACGCAGCTTAATCTGCAGCAAAAATCGTTGGAATTAAGCCCTTTTTTAATTTTGCATCAAAATCTGCATGGACATTATTGTGAAATGTTCTGTATCTCGAGGCGATCTCCAGGCGTGTATTGTAGAAATGTTGTGTGGAAGCAACCTTACAAGAGTGTAACTATAGAGCTTACTGAAGTTGCATTGGTGTCTGAACCCTGAAGTCAAAGGCTACTCTGCTACAGAAGACACCAGTATTATAAAGCGAACATGTTACCATGCGGCGGTTGCTGGTCCTCTGGGACGGTGGTGTGCGGGGTCCCGCAGTCAGGGCGCGTCCCCCTGGCTTGTTCGGCTGGCTGGCTGTGCACAAGCTCCATTTTATTATGTTCTGTTGGGAGTTAGCTGTCTCCCTCTCTCCGCCCCTGGGCAGAGGCTTCTGTTTAAAGGTCGGGCAGAGACTTGCAATCACTGCAGTTATTGGTTTCCCTCAGTGTGTCAGCTAGTCTGCCTCTGTTGGTTTCCTGCTTCTGTCAGCTTGCTTGCTATTATCCACCAGGTTTTTCCATCTGCCTCAGTCTGCTTAGTATTGTTCATGTTGGTTATTTGCATCTGCCTTTTCTGTCGGTATTCTACCCTTTCCATTCAGGTACGCAAGAGTACTAGTTAGAGTAGGGACCGCTGCCCAGCTGCCCACCTGGGGTTAGTAGAGGGGTTAGTAGAGGCAAGTAGGCAGGCACAGGGGTTGTGGGTGAGATCTAGGGCACCCTGGCTGGCGTATCACGGGTAGTATACCGTAACAGAATATGGTAGGTTGGGAGCCTGTTACAAATTTTGCAATTTGGGAAGTATAAGTCTATAGCACAGATAACACGCTGGCCTGGTGACCCCCTAACACCAATTCAGAGACCATAAAACTTTCACATCCTTATCAGTGGACTAATTAAGTATTCACTCCTCGGCTCATCCTGTTCTGGTATTTTTTAAGTGCAAATTGATCACACCATGTCTGTGCCTTTTCATTGTAGCAAGTTGGGGTACACTTGCCTGCGGACCGCCCACCTTTCTAGCCGGAGTGACAGCCACACGCAAAGTGACAGCTCAGGAGCAATGCATTTCTTAATCTGGCTCCTGCCAGCCTTTATTTACAGTACAAACAATGTAAACAGAGTCCATATAACACCCCCACCTGGGTGTTGAGGTTAGGGTGGTCAGGTCACCCCTATCAACCTCTGGCCTTTGCTAGGCCACCAGCCTGCAGCACATCAGCTCTGCTGCACTGGTCCTCTCTGGCTCTCTTAGCCAACATCTCCCTGGGTGTAGCAGGAATGTACCCTTATATCCAACTTCCTGACCACACCTATGGGCGTTTTCCCTTTTCTCAGGCACCAGAATGCCTGCCTGTTGCCCCCCTACAGGCTATTCTCTGTAGTGCACCTCTACAATATATAAATGCGTGTTTCTTCAGATTTATTCCATAAGCCTGAGGAAGAACCCTGAGTAGGTTCGAAAGCTCACTATAACATCATGTATTTTTGTTAACCATTAAAAGGCATCATATCTACAAGATTATTTGGTTTCATTTGCTGAGAACAATCACATTTTGCCCTGAGGCACAGAAGCTTGAAGTTACAATTTTGACTATATGGATACTCACTCAGATATGCCCCTCATCTGATAATAACTTCTGTGCTAGCCACAAGAGGGGAATATATGCATGCTGTATATTCGGGGTTTTTCCTCTTTTCTTCTCCACACAATCTGCATTGTTAAATGGAATGATTTAATGTAACCTGCAAAATCCACTTAACTAATTTAAGCCAGAAGCCGTGCCAACAAGGCACTTCTATAATAACTTCATGCTCTGATCAACTCCTGCCAACAGGCAGTAAGTACACAGCGATGGATCAATACAGAAAAACAAAATGGATTTGGTTGGCTACAGGAAAACCCTACAGGTGCTGAGAGCTTTTATAGAGTCCACTAGAGGTTGGATAAAGCCCTACAGAACACGCTGCTAAGTGCTTTTCTTCAGGTGGTGTGGAGCACCTTGCTATAAATCAGTTATTAGAAGGAAGGATGAGAAGGTGCAAAATGCTTGTTATTAATGTTAATCATTTATGGTTTTTACTGTTTAAAGGGGTTATCCTGCTTGGAAACCTATGTTCATACACCCTAATAGGGTGTTCTGAGGGGTCCTCTGTACAGAATTCTCATCTTTTGGTCAGAGTGGAGGCTGACTGCAAACAGCATGTCTCGCTCTGGAGGACCTGTTCTGTCCTGCCTTATGGCTCTTTCACATGAGCATATACGTTTTTGTGTTCTCTTGTCCACGCCGTAAATTTGCATCAATGGACGATTTTCCATGATCGAGTCCCAAGATTAATTAGCATTTTCTCGTCCATTCACATGACGGGCTGTGACATTTTTAGCGAAAAAATGTCACACCCCGGAAATTCCTTGCACGGCATAAATCCTCAGAATGACTTCCAATGCTGGGTGCTGCTACAATGCCTCCCTCTTTTTTTTTTCCAGCTCCCATAGGAGTCTATGGGAGCCACTGCCATATATCGGTCAAAAGATAGAACCAGAACACTCTTTCTACCCACCGTATATTCGACAGCGCGTATTTTGATCTGTATGGTCCATTTTTTACGTGCCACATTTTCACCCACGTGAACGAATGCATTGGAAACCAATGCGTCAGATGGTCACGCATATCTGTCAGGCGTGAAAACGCGGCTGATATACGCTCGTGTAAATAAAGCCTCACAGAGACAATCCATTCATTTGCATGGGCACTGTGTAATGTTTCATTTGCCCTGTAGAGGCACTGCAGGGAGATTGTTCACGGTTTCCTCATAGATTACAGATGATTGCTGGGGGTCCAAAAGGAGGATGTCACAGCTCGCTTGCCAGATCTGGACCGGGGTGACATCCATATCTGTATACTATACTCTATGGGACCTTTCAGGCAGGTCAGAATTACGCCACAGGATGCAGTCAAATCCGAGGTTGCGGAATTCCACGTCAAAATCCACAAAATTGCAGGCAGGTTTTAAGCTGTTCTCAACTTCCCATCAAAATCCACAGGAAGCCTGTAGATTTTGGTGCACAATTTACAGCGGCTTGTGGTGCTTCGTGCAGCTTATACCGCCCCGTGTGAAAAGTCCCTATCTAACCACCATCTTCAAGGCTAGACATCAATACGGTTTATAAGACATCTATAAGGCATTTAAAAGCACATCTGTACAATTTCTATATCAATATGAGAGCTTAAAAAGAGGGACGCATGCGCTAATACGCTCGCCACTATGTAGCGTATTAGTGTGTGAACAGTTTTTTTTTTCTCTTTTTGACTATTCAGACTCCACACTACAGTGCACAACTTTGAAAAAGAAGCAGGAAAATATGTCCTGCCCTATCTTTCTCACGCGTAGAAAAATTAAGTGCGAGAAATATAGGGCAACTTCTATCTTTTCTTGTGCGTAGTATTAACATTTGAGAATCCCAAAACTAAATAACGTATCCCTAATGGTTTAATTTGGTCCCACTTTGGATTCAGGGTTTTCTAGGGGGCTTTCTCTTTCTGCTATTATACAATGGAGCCATCTACTGGCTAGAGCCAGTACTGCGGTATGGGACATGCTGGAGAGGCCCCCCGACAACAGAGCGGCCAGTAATATACAGTAAGAAAACCCTGCTGGTCGTCTTCTGACATCGGAGCTGTACAGCCTTCAATCAGAATGTCTGAAGACGTCAGACAGTGGATAGAAAAGGGTTAAACATGGCTCCGTCACTACGGACAGAGCAGTAGGGGGGTTTCACCAATAACCTGAGCAGCGAGTGAACTACCAAGGAGACACTCTTGGTCTGGAGGATCAGCCTGTTTTAGGGCTTATTTCCACGGGTTCTGTGCGTTTACAATGGATTAATTTACATGGATGTTTTTGCTCTTGCAGCAAAGATTCAAGATGGAAAAACTGAAACATGTTCCTTTTCTTAGCGAGATTGCTGAAAACTCGCCCATTATTTGCTATGGGTGAGGTAAAAATCACATCACGCATGCATGCGAGTTTCATGCAAGTGCCATGCAATTTTTACATTTTTCCTATTGAAACATGCGGCTTTCACACAGATGAAAGATGTGCATGAAAATTGCATGCTCAGTGATGCGATTTTCTCACGAATCGCGTCGCACTCACGGTAAAAAATTTCAGTTTTACCAGATCAATATCGAGTTTCTTGGACTGATATTGCGCTTGTCCGTGTAAATACAGCCTGACATGGAAAGCCCATAGATTTCAATGAGCAGGGTGTAATACTTAATTACACCTGCGGTGGTGCTGTAGGGAAATTGAGCACTTGCTACCAGGGTCTTCCGTAGATTATAGATGACCGAAGGTCTCAGCAGCAGGCCAATTTACAATCTGCTTATTTTTGAGAGACCTGTCTAATAAAAAGGATTGTACAAACTATATAACCCCTTTATAATAGGAAGCAGTCAATGAATAATAATCCAGATCATTATGAATAGAACATATGAATAATTTAGGGTGCGGGATCTTTAAAAGGGCACGGCTTGTTTTTGAGATGGAGCAGACGTTACTTATTACACTGATTTTTAGTAAGTGTCTGTTCCATTTAGCTCTTCTGTATTCCGGCCTTGTTATATCATGTTCCAGCATACAGCTCCTAAGGGAAAGTGGCATGTGCCAGGGGTGTACAGGGGGAGAGCAATTAAATTGTGTTTTAATAGCGGAACTGAATACATTAACCCCCCAAAAAATGATATCATCCTCGGTGTCATAGCACTCACTTTAGTTTTTGTTTAACCCCTTAAAGACCGGAGTGTTTAGGTTTTAAGGGACCAGACACTTCATAGCGATTTTACCCATGTGGTGGTTTTATGACCCTATTTTTGTTTCCCGGACCGCCAAAATTATTTTTGCTGCATTTTTTTCATCACATATAGGCTATTTTTTTTTATACCCTTTTCACTGATTTTTTTTTTCATTTTTTATGTTTTTAATTAGGAGTAATGTATACAAAAAGCCAAAAAATATATATCTTTTTGTTTAAATCTATAGTTTTTATTTTTAAAATGATTATATTTACATTAAAATAAAGTATAGGAAGGAGTTTGCCATTTTGTTTCGGACGTCGTGTCATGTCTTCCTAAGGAGAGCACCCAAAATGTGCGTGTAGACACCTAGGGGTGAGTAGGTAGGGGAATGGTATAGTCTCTCCCCAAGGAGAGCACCCAAAAGTGGTGTGGGGACACCTAGAAGGTGAGTGAGGAGATTTCTAAGGCCATGCATGCTCCTCTGGGTAATTTATGTAAATAGAGAAGATGGGATTACTACCTCTGCAGCTCTGATATGCCGGGGGTTGTGGTGATTATGTAGTCACTGGGTCCTGTATTCTCTACATAGCGCTCACTGTACAACTCGCCATTCCTCAGCACGGATGGGTTATAACAGCAGACAACCAGTTCGAACAACACTGCGACTCCATTGGGAAAAGAACACAAAAGTTGGGTCACTAAGCAGTGGGAAAATATCTCCTGGTTAGATGAATCCAGATTTGTGTTGCACCATGCTGATGGAAGGTCAGAATTTGGCACAAGCTGCATGAATCGATGAACCCTTCCTGTCAGCTGGTCAGAATATGTCAGTACCTCCGTCTAATTTACAGTAACTACAAGGTTTCCTGTCCAATAGTCCTTCTGCACAAGAATGTCAACACCTAGTGGAATCTATGGCACAACGTTCTACTGGGGTTCTGAAGGCCAAAGTAGGTCCAATGTGCTACTAGATGGGGGTCTCTAATGAAGTGGCATTCAGTGCATAATGTGTGTACATCACTCCCCATACAACAGATGCCTCAGTAAGCTGCAGCTGATACAACTGTGGGGTTTTGCAATTTTACATTAAGAGAATTATATACAATATAATGAGTTATTTTTTCACTTGTTCATAATGTGCAGAAAAGGGATCATTGTGCCAATTTGGCTCCTCGAGATAATTAGCAGATGACAAGCGCCGTCTCTTCCTGATTTATTATTAGTTCAGGGACACCATATAACAAGGTCTTGGCATCTTCTGTTCATGTGGCCTATATTTCTTTTCCACTTTATTGTATTCATTTTTCTTAAAGGGGTTTTTCCACTTTAGACAATCCCTAATTCTTAGAACAGAAAATCCTTGATAATAAACTGATCATGCTAGCAATTGGCTGTAAATTATTAGGAAACCTCACATTATATGTTGTATTTCCCCACAGCGCCTCCACAGGGAAAATACAGCATTACATAATGTTCAGTTGTATCAATGGGCTGTTTGATTAACCCTTTCCAATCTACTGTCTGACCTCTGAAGACATTATGATTTAAGACTGTACAGTTCTGATGTTGGAAGACGTCTGTTGGGGTTCTCTTACTGTATATTGCCAGCCTCTCTGCTCTTTGAGCCTATCCAATGTGTCACCTCATGCAGTACTGGCTTCAGCCAGCATATAGCGCCATCGTATAATGGCAGAAAAAGTGTAAGCCCCCTAGGAAAACCAGGATACAAATTGGATTGGAAAGGGTTAATACAGAACAGTACCTACACACTGCAAACCCCTCTTCCTATCACGGTCATCCCCCTCTCCTCAGCTGTAATTGTAGACATCTGTCCTAGGATAAACTGTTATTCATTATTCATTTAGCAACTAAATGTCATCCGGTACATTACATTAAAAGCTTATCGCTGATTTATGTCACCAATAGCTGATCGTCAGGGATCCCATCAAGCTAAGATGACAGGGGATGAAGTATCAGGGCACTTTCTGAGTGCCACCGTCACCAACTTTTGGTGATCAGCAGGGGTCATAACAGTTGTACCTCAGTATGTAGAATATTGGCAGTATAATTTAGTGATATCCCACCATTGTCTCTCATCAGACCTCCCCTTTAAATTGGGCCACATCACAGTGGAACTTGAAGGGTTATCACAAAACCAGTGGGGACAACTTCACCTATTCCAAAAACAGGGAGAATGAATGGTTTGTGGTTGCACATTCATCTTCAGTGGGACCGCTGGAGTTAGCTGAGCGCTTGTACTGAAATGAATGGAGCAGCTCTGCATGATCGCCCATCACTCCAATCTCCTCCTGCCAGCGTGTGTGTGTGTGTGTGTGAGTGTGAGTGAGTGAAAAGAGCAGAAAAAGGTGGCATGGGACCCTTGTTCTTGGAATTGGTCTCATTGGTGAGAGCCCCACTGATCAGATTTGGGATTTCAGCCAATTTTGGGAATACCCCTTTAACATTTCCCGTCAATACATATATAGTTGAGGGTCAAATATGCAAAGTCTGTGAATGGCGGAATCAAACACATAATTGCTACACAAGGAGCGGAGGGTCTGTGACTGGTAATGTTATAGTGATTGGGTTCTGGTGGTACTGGGGTGATAGATGTTACGGGACTCTAGTTGACATTTCTCATATCTATCTATCTATCTATCTATCTATCTATCTATCTATCTATCTATCTATCTATCTATCTATCTATCTATCTATCTATCTATCTCATATCTATCTATCTCATATCTATTTAATTATCTATCTATCTATCTCATATCTATTTAATTATCTATCTATCTCATATCTATCTATCTATCTATGTTGGTGCAGAGTTTGAGTGCTGGATGAGGGGGAGTCACTTTAGGCAGACATTGTGGAGGAACCAGTTGTCTTTACTGGAACCACATGTGTGGATTCACAGATAGATAAAACACAACATGGTGGACTGTACACAGACAGGAAGAAGGAACCAAAAATAACCTCTAAATATAAATACCATCTATAAACCATATAGATCTCATTTACATGTAGTGGCCCAGAGTTGGTGGGACCCCTCCATAATGTTATATGTCTGTCTTGTGCTATTGTCATGTCAGTGTCTTGTGTGTAGCATGCATAAGAGTTATGTGTATTGCACCTCTGCAGCACTGAATGGATTAATGTCTGGGTTATGTCTAGGAAATGTATCATGTTGTATGTCATGTGACTATGTCTTATATATGTGTTGGCAAGAATGCTATACTAGGGTGTCTTGCCAGAGAGGAGTTCATGCCAGTCTAAGTCAGTGCAAGGAGTGTTTCTGACAAGTCTGCAAGTGAGTGAACTCCACAGACATGGATTGGTCTGTGTGTGTACAGAATGGAAGAGACTGAGCGATTCCCTTCTGTGTGCCCTGGGACTAGTCTACCCAGGATATTCTGGTGTTACCACTAAGCACTGAGTGAGAGAAAAGGACCACTGCTTGGAGGGAGAAAGGCACCAGAAGCGTGAGTGTTGACCGGTAGAGAGTTGGAGAGAGAGTCGCCGGGAGCTGGATCACACAGATAACTAGGACTCTAGATTGTCCGGAATACTCGGAGAATCCTCCCTGTCACACCACCTTCTCTGGTTGTAATTGTGCCAAACAGTTGTTGTAAAGTCGACTTTACTAAAGTTTCAGTAAACTGACATTACCGATCATTCCCGGTTTGTCCAGAAAGTTTTTCCTGTGTGTGGACTAAGTTATTTCGCCATCAAGATTCACCACAGAGGACGGAACGGAGGCGTCACAAGTGACGAGAAGTTTACAGGTAACCTCCGAGTACTGTTCCCTGTGACCCCCCCCCCCCCCCCCCCCCTCTAGCAGTAACTTGGTCGAGTCTCGAGCTACCCTGAGGGGAGAAGATGGTAGAGCCACCCATGACAAAGTCTTTATCCACCCTGGTATCTCCTCAGCTGTGGGCCCGCTCCTCGGACGTTACAACACATCTGACCGTATTGCACCTCTATGTCAATCATTATGTACAGCCACTAAGCACAATCCACCATTCACAAGTCCTGCATTCTCCACTATGTCAAGGGCACGATGTGCCAGTCTCCTTGTCTGTAGCTGCCTAAGCAATTGGCAAGTTTACCCCTTCCCCCCTCCTCTTCCATACTCACATAGCTCTTTATACTATGTAAGGACAGGCACTGCATACACATATTCATGTCCCTGCTGTTCTTATACAATGGCAATGCGGCTTCTTCTTCTTTTCAAGTACAATGTGGGTCAGTCAGGTAAGCAATCCACAGTCTATGACAATTCTTCTGCATTGCAAATCCCACAGCTATCCCTTCTTACAGTTCCCAGCAATGGTTAATGTCCCGATTTCTAAAATGGCCCCAGTAGGAGGGCTGAACATTCTGTCTATGGGTGAATAAATACACTGATATTTTACCAGAATGTGCCACATGGTTTTGGAATATTTAAAGCATCGGTATTGTGGTCGTGATGCTCGCACTCCATTTGAATGCATTGTGCTCATCTTTCAATAGACTGCACACTGTTCTCCTCACAACATGTTTACACTAGCCTTGAGGAGAACAATGCAGTGTGATGTTAGCTGTTTAAACACATGCTAGGCTCTGCAAACAACTCATGCAGGTCCTTTTACATGCAAATAAAGATGATAAAGTGCTAATGTCCATTAGCACTTTATGCAAAAAGATCATTAAATCTTTCAATCTTTCACTCCTTCGAAAGATTATCTTTGCATGTAAAAGGGCCATTACTTTTATTGTTGTTTCAGGTGGCAAACAGGATGACATTCCATACACTCCTTTCTCATAGATCCGGGCTCAAAAGTCGTGACTGGAGACAGTGGTGTAGCAAGGTCAGATGGCACCCAGTGCGGAAATTTTTTTTATTTCAGTCACCTGTGTGGGGGGGGGGGGGGGGGGTCTAGGGTCACATGACCAGGGGCTGATCAGTGGGGGCAGGACTCTGCTGTGCTGCTTTTGATCCCTGTTGTATGAAGAATATATGTAGCAGAGCTGTATGTGAGTTACATGTAGCAGGGCTGTGTGTGTGTGACATGCATGTAGCAGAGCTGTGTGGCGCATTGCACCACCAGAAACACTGGTACTATATAATTTCCTAATAATTACTACTCTTTTCTTATTTTTCCAGAGCAAGATTAATATTTAGTAGTGTCAACTCTGGGTCACTACACATGGTAGAGATGTGTCAATGCCAACCAATTACTAATAACACTGCAAACTTATCTGATAGTATGTTGACACCAGGAGAACACTGACCTGCCTAGAACTCCACCAGGCAAATAAATAACTGGCGCCCTCTGAGAGGAGGGGCCACAATCTATATACTATCCCAATGGTTGATTGGACGGCTGGGGGAACCACCTCCCACAGACCAGTTAAACACCAGCAATGTTGTCAAGCCACCACCCAGCGCCAAATGACAGGGTAAGTGCGTTGCAATCACATGGGCCGAGTTGACGCTGTCAAACCCATGTGGATTGCAACTGTTGCACCGTACCAATTTATCTAGTATTTCGCATGCATCTTTGGCACTTATTCAGTTCAGTCCATACATACATCTCATTTTCATGTTCCTATAATTTCTGCATAACATAAACCTTTTGTGTGAGTCACTAAAATGGAACATTTTCAAATTAAAAAACCCTACATGGATGAATAGAAGGCTGATAATGCAGGATCCCTGACTCACAGGGACAACATGTATTTGATTAAAACACTTTATTTCTGTACACGAGACATCTGTTATAGTGCATGTGTTCCTCTACTCGCTATCTCCGGCGTGGCATCAGTTTGATTTCAGAATTTCCTCGTTTAAAAAGTTAATTACATTTATAATGGGAAATTTACATCCACATTTAGTAAGCAGCGGCCAAATGAAAACATTTTTGTGCAAAGAGAGTCTTTTGCAAATTAAAATATTTGATAATTAATTAGAGACTTGAGTAAACGGCGACAGATTTTAAGAATCATTAATGGCATTAATAGCGTCTGCGAAAGATTCCTGTCTGCAAAATATCTCATCATGAATAAAAGAAAAATGAGATCTGTGCAGCTGATAGATGAAAGGGTAACGTAATGAGGGGCCCGGGGTTTTAAGGGGTTATCCCAAGATCTAAAGTTATCCCCTATCCAGAGAAAAGGAGATTACTTTATGATCAGTGGGGTCTCACTGATGAGACCACCACCAATCCCGATAATGGGGGTCCCAGTGTAATGTGGGTCTTTGGGCGAAAGCGTCTTCGTGGGCCTTTTTTGTGGTATGTCATGCAGTCGTAAAACTGGTGCATATAATATTTAACTTTTATTATTTTTGGGAGGGGTGGACAGTGTGAAAAACACAAATTCTATGATAACTTTTTTCGGCGGATCAGTATGATTACGATGATACCAAAATTATACAGTTTCCCCGAAAATAAGACCTACCCTGATTTTTCGGGATTCTTGGGGAGGCTTAAAATGTAAGCCATACCTCAAAAATAAGCCCTAGCTGCATTCCAAAAAAAATGCAGTACTTGGTGAACAATTCACAACCGTTGCATTGTGGGAGGGATTTTATGAATTGGCTGAGCCATGACATTGATTGGCCGATTCATAAATCCCGCCTCCACAACATGATGGCTGTGATTGTTTCTTCGACCGCTGCTCAGCCAATCAATGCAGCGCTGGATGAACCAATCACTGCCATTCCATTGGTTCATTGAACGATGCATTGATTGGGTGAGCAGCGCTCGAGAACCAATCAGAGCCATCACTTCCTGCAGGCGGGATTTATGAATCCTGTAACCAGGAAGTAATTTTCTGTGAACCACAGGCTTCAGTGATACTGCCTTGAAAAGCACAGAACTGCTGAAACCCGTGGCTGGCTAAGTGGTTACGTGTGCAATAAACGTAATGTCGCAGCTGCTGCTTCTTCCAGGACTGGAGTGTCGGGGACCATGGCTCCTTTAGCAAGGCTATGATAGCGAAGGGGCACATCTGAACAGTCTTAATAGAAAGATGATATAGTCTGCATGCACAGTGACCAGTACTATGACCCTGTAGAGCTTTAAGGCCTCATGTCCACGGGCAAAAGAAGAATTAAAATCCGCAGCGGATTTTAACTCTTCTCCCGCCCGCGGATCCGCACCCCATAGGGATGCATTGACCACCCGCGGGTAGATAAATGCCCGCGGATGGTCAATAAAAGGGAATTTTAAAAAAAATGGAGCATGAAAAAAACGTGACATGCTCCATTTTCGTGCGGGTCTCCCACAGGCTTCTATTGAAGCCTATGGAAGCCATCCGGATCCGCGGGAGACCTAAAATAAGAATAACTTACCAGCAGCGGACTGGGCACGTCTTCTCTTTTCACGGCCGGATCTTCTTGCTTCGGCCCGGCAGATGTGCCCGGCACGCCGCCGACGTGCCGAGTACATCCACCAGCCGAAGAAAGAAGATCCGGCCGTGAAGAAGAGAAGACCTTCCCGGTCCGCTGGAGGTAAGTTAATTCTTATTAATTCTTCTTTTCAGCGCTCATGTACGCGGGGCAGGAGGGACCCGCTACGGATTCTCTATGGAGAATCCGTAGCGGGCCTGATTTTCCCCGTGGACATGAGGCCTAAGGGGTCCACCAGCAGCACTTGTGAGAAACAGCATGGCTTCTTAATAAGAAACTATGCATCTTAGAAGTGATATTGTCCCTTTATCATATAATCAGTGAGTAGACAGCAGAGAAGCATCCATTCCTATGAGTCATGGTCGCCCTTCACTCTGGCTGCTGCTTCTGTCTCACTTGTCAGTCTGTGTGGCTGGCCTCTCTCACTGGTTAGAAGTGGAAGGAGCAGAGCCAGAGTCAGATCCAGGACTGACTGGGTTGGAGAGGAGGTCTCAGCAATTAGCTGCTTCTCTCCATCAGCTCCTGCACTCTGCTGGTTGCTCTGCTCTCTGACCTCAGAACAGAGGATTTACTTTCCTGCTACTGCACTGTAGATGAAATGCTCCTTCCCGGAACTACAAGCCTTCTTGCCAAAATGTGGTGTGCTGTGGCAATACTACCAGGGAAGGAGGGTGTGTTGACAAGTTTATGCATCTTGTTAGTCAGCCCTCCCAAGTGCAATGGGCCCCAACACTCGTCCAGGTTTGACGAGTCCTGATGCCTTGGGTCTTGCGGCCTCCCTTCCTCCTCCTCACTGTAGGCTTTCTGCACCCCCCACAGTGAGGAGGAGACTAAATGGAGCTACAGTCATACATGCATGGCGCCACTCTATTCACTGGCACTGTTGGAGAAAGCCAAGGTACAGTTCAAGCTCTTGGCAATTTCTGTTAGCTCCATTGAAATGAATGGAGCAACATCAATCATTCTCGGTCATCACTCGATTCATTGTGCCATTACTGTGGGTGGGAGAAGCATCCCTGCACTGACAGAAGAGGGTGACACAGGATCCTAGTTCTCGGTGAGACCCCCACCGATCATAAGCGTTAACATTAGATTTTGGGATAAAACCTTTAATGGGGCTTGGGGGCCATGAATAGGGAAGACTGACTACCATGATAGCAAGGTGCCCATCTGCATGTTTTGGAGGCTCATTGTGTGATGCACAATAAAGCGGCTCTTCAGCATACAATATTAGGCCTCATGTCCACCGGGAAAATCAGGCCCGCTACTGATTCTCCATGTAGAATCTGTAACGGGTCCCTCCTGCCCCGCGGACAGGGGGCATTAAAATAACAATTACTCACCTCTCCGCACGCTCCGGATCTTCCCTTCTTCGCGGCTTGATCTTCTCTCCGTCGTGGCTGGATCTTCTTTCTTCGGCCCGGCGGATGTGCACGGCACGCCGGTTACGTGCCGCGCGCATGCGCCGGCCCGAAGAAAAAAGATCCGGCCGCGACGGAGAGAAGATCAAGCCTCGAAGAAGGGAAGATCCGGAGCAGGTGAGTATATTCTGATTTTAGGTCTCCCGCGGATCTGGACGGCTTCCATAGGCTTCAATAGAGCGGGTCTCCAGCTTCAATTGTGCGGGTCTCCAGCCTGCAGGAGCCGTCCGCGCTGGAGACCCGCACCTAAGGCCTCATGTCCACGGGGAAAATCAGATCCGCTGCGGATTTGTAACGCGGATTTGGGCTTCGGATGCAGTGCGGATGCACTGTAATTGTCTTTTATTTTTCATGCGGGAGATCAATTGAGCTATGTGCTCTATGAGCTCCCGCACGCGTGATCCGCACTAAAATGGAGCATGTCCATTTTTTTTCATGCTCCAGAAATTTTTAAATTCACTTTTATTGACCGTCCGTGGGTATTTATCTACCCGCAGGTGGTCAATACATCCCTATGAGGCGCGGATCCGCGTGCGGGAAAAATGCGGCGGATTTTAATTCTTATTTTCCCCGTGGACATGAGGCCTTAAAACAGAGAGTAAGGCCTCATGTCCACTGGGAAAATCAGATCTGCTTTGGATTTGTAACGCGGATTTAAGCTGCGGATGCAGTGCGGTTGAGCTTAAAATAGTATTTTATTGCATGCGGATGACACACGGATGCTTTTTTTTTTCACGCGTGTATGCACGCGGATGGCATTTTTGCATCTGCGCGTGAAAAAAAACGCAAGGCCACTGAAAAAGAAGCCAAACCCCTGGCCAAGCCCCAAATAGTAGTCCAGTCCAGTGGGCCACACCTCGGAGCCATTTTACTTTGCATTGTACCAAGCAGGATGGCAGTTTCTGATGCCACAAGAAAGGCCCTTACTTCATGCCTGCTGTACTCCACATTTGTGGAGGATGACTCATTTACAGAAGAGGGGGAGGAAGTGGTTCTGCATAATTTTTGCCGGAGCAAAGACGCGGGTTAGGCGTTTGAGGATGGTCAAATGCCAACAACTCAACAACTTCAACAGTTGACGGTGTGGACCAGAATCAAGCGATAAGGCCTGCATCTACTGGCCTTCGGATTAGAGATCACTTTGCAGACTACTTCCTGACTTCTCAGGGAGCAGTTCCGTGGCAGCTAGTCTCTATCCGTTAAGTCTGAAGGTCAGGACTTTCCAAACCGTCAAATTGTTTTTTTTTTACCGGCCCAAATTTTTTTTAGATATTTTTTTTTTTTCTTTTAAGTTAGGGACTTGCAAAACAATGAGGACCCTTGACGTGGGTTGCGAGCTCAAGTAATATGGTCAAAATTTGCTCTAGTGACTATTGTCTTTTAGCTGACTTTGACCATATTATGAACCAATACCTCATTTTTTCCTTGGGTTGGAATTTAAAAAAAAAATAGTCCTAATAAAAACTGTTTTTTGAAAATCTGCTTCTTGTCATTTATGTTATAACTTTATGCAGCGTCTTTTGAGCGATAATTGTTGTGTGTAACTGCACTGACTTTGTGCAGTTTTCTTTAAGCCGTCACCCATCATTGTCTTTCAGCATGCTGAAAGACAGAGATGAGCCTTATCAGCGATTCACAGTGGGATATAGCTGATACTATTGTTTCAGCTGTATCCCGCTGCCTGAAGACAGGCGGGGTATGGAGAACAGAGTGGCCCAGCTGTCTTCTGCATTCCCTGACATGCACACACGTATGCATGCTGACATGCACACACGTATGCACGCTGACATGCACACATGCATGTACACTGACATGCACACACACATGTACACTGACATGCACACACGCATGCACAGCACTCCTGCATGCACACACACCCATGCTCAAATACTTACACTTTTTTTTTTGTGGTCCACAGTCCAAGATGGCCATTCAGTATTTAAGGCCGTGGCCAATACCTCCCACGCCATGTCGCGCTTGTTGCAGTCTTTATAATCATCATGGGCGGGATCCCAGATCCAAGGATGGTCCTTCATGAGCATTATCAGCTTTCCAGTGTCACAATTAAGAGCTGCCGTTCTGCTTTTTGGCTCTCCTCTTCTGAACTCCAAAATGGCCGACGCTGGAGGTGTTTTGCCCACTGTGCCACACCTCAAGGCACTTTGCCCACCTCCAAGCCTTTAAATCCGCAGCGGATCTCCCGCACCCAATAATTTGCATTTAAAATCCGCAGCGGATCTCCCGCACCCATAGAGGTCTATGGGGACCATCCGGAGCGTGATCTGCACCTAAATGGAGCACGTCCATTTTTTTTCATGCTCCAAATTTTTTTAAATTCACTTTTATTGACCATCCGCGGGTATTTATCTACCCGCGGGTGGTCAATGCATTCCAATAGGGTGTGGATCCGCGTGCGGGTGATCCGCTGCAGATTTTAATTCTTTTGCCAGTGGACATGAGCCCTAAGAGTTGCACGTCAAGAAACTGTTTGTCTCTATTCCTGATGGGATTTTAATTTTCTTCTATAAAAGCTGACTTTTATGGATGATGGATTCCTTTACTTTGTCTTCGTTGCTGGTTCCAATCAAGGTCCTTGCATCCGGTGTGGGTGAACTGGCTTAGAGGAAGACTGTCAGCACTTTTTGGGCTACCAACTGAATCCACTAGCAGATGTTCAATGATATGAAGAACATATTGGTCCCTTTATTATTTTTCACTGTGTCTCCAATCTCCGGATATAGCCTGGAATTTGTGCCATGCGCTATATGCAAATTAGAGGTGCACCGTCTGATGGGCATTCCCGCACAGTCTGTAGTTGGCTGTCTCCTTGTCCATTGATTAAGAAACTGTGTTTATTCAGTGCTTTGTGAGGTCACCAGTTCCACCATGCGTTCTAGAATCACCACGCTTGCACCACACAGCTGGTGCTTGCCTTCCCCAATTTCCCACCTCTTGCTTGTCAGCAATGCACTTCCTCCATGGAGAGGAGTCCTGGGCAGGTTCTTGCCATATGTACCAAAAGAGATGGGACAAACCAGGTCTGGGTCCCTTTTCTTCAATGGCCCCTTTACAGCTGTATATTCTGCCTCTATGAGATGACAGTTTTCAAACACAAGGCCCAACATTTCAATAATGTTTCAGTTCTGCTGCTGAATATATCTTTCCTACTGTGTCATGTGGTACAAGTGAGGTTATAAATGTGAGTGTCTGAGAGCGGGAAGAGGTCTGTCTTCTTCAGTCTGTGTTGGAGTAGGGTTCCATCTTTCCTTCTACGGGGACTAACACAGAGCCGCATGGGAGCACCTTCAGCTTCCGTGTTGAAGATGGAGGAAGAGGAACGACTACCCATAACGTTTGGAGTATGAATGTAATAGGAGTGAGTCCTGTCCAGAGAGAGAGAGAACACACAACCCCCAACATCCCAGTTTCGCTATAACAGGTACCCATTCACACTACAGGCATTATTTTTCCTGTGTGGCCGTCCGCTGATAGGATCACCACACAGAGGTACGTGATTGTGACACCCACGTGGATGAAGTGCAGGGTGTATTTAGGCTAAGCCTTTTCTTCAGTAACTTCCTACCAGACTGTATGTGAAGAGGTCTCTCCTTTGGCCTCCTCCGGAGTATACTTAATGTCCAGGACCGGTGATGTGTAGATAACAAGGACTATAGGGCGGTATTGTTCCTGCATATTGCTGCCTCCCATCTGAGCTTTTGCCTGTAACGGCTGCCGTGAATGTACCTGTAACTGTCTGTATATTTAAGTTTATCTAAGTAAAGTTTACCGGGTCTCAACCGTTCCTGAGATCGCAAGGTACGATACACAAGTCTCTGTGTTTATTACTCCGCCGTATAGAATAATGGTGTGGGAACGGTGGCGTCACGACGTGATATATATATTTCCACAAGCACTTTCCCTCGTGTAACCACTCTGCTACACCATGACAAGAATTAGGCCTCCAGCCATACCCACAGTGAGTGGAAGTTTGCACACACAAGTCCCAGTGTTCAAGTGTATAATCCCCAGTGCGTGTTACAATCTGTGGCGTCACTGACTGTGCGCTACAGATTTCTCATAGATCTTCTAAGGAATAAACAACAGTGAGTTGAGATGTAACAAATAGAAGCGTGACCAATGACAAGCCTGGAGCACCTTGTGAGGAGATCAGAATGGCCACTCGCCCTCGAAGCTTGAATTCCCTTATCTTTCATCATAAACTTGGCTCCTGTGGCGAAGTAACTCTGGCAAAAGACAACATCTGCACTTGTCACCATCATGGCTGGCCTCAGCTACATGTGACTCCGCCATCAGCTAGTAGGGTTGGTTAACCAGGTGGATATAGGCTGGGGGCGATTGCCTTTTCTCCCCTTAGGTCTACCCACCCGTATTATCTTCTTCCTCCGTGTGGCAGCTGTGTGACAGCTTTTTGTGAAACTACATGAATCATCCTCCTTCTGGCTCTGACTCCTCTTCTCTGATGTTTCAAGGTACTACTATGCTACTGTCAACCTATCAACGCCATCTGGTATTGCTTCTATGTCCTGACCCCTCCTATTTTCTATTGAGCTGTTGCTGCTGTCCTGTGGCGGCATGTCTTAGATTTATATTGCATAGTGATGCCAATGGCGGTCAGAGTGAGATAGAGCAAGTAACAAAGAAGTGGTAGACAAGATCCTGCTTCAGGCTTGCTGACCACAGTGCTGCACACCATCCAGACGTGGCTGCTTGGGAAGACTCCACAAGCTCTACTCAGCTTTGTGCAAGCCAGAGGAACTCCATAACACTAGAACCCAAATTCGGAATTGTGCAGGCCATCCCTGTGGCCTGCAGCCATCTTCTGCATGACCACGGGTGTGATCGACTGCAACTGTCTGGGTTAGAATTTGTAATAGAGTCGAAAGACTGTTTACTTTATAATATATCTAAGTTGCGAAAAATATTTTACTTAACACGGCCATGCTTTTGTATAGCTGAGCATACTTGGCCTGTTATATGAAAGCTGCCTTCTGATTCTGCGGCATTCCACAGTAAGAACCACGTGTATCACATTATGGAATCTTTAACAGTAGCAAATTAAATGTCAGGACCGGCTGCTCTCGGGGCCTCCGTGCCTGAACTGCCGGTCCCATCACCCGGGCTCCAAGACAGCCCCATTTCTGGTGATCTCCCCTGGCCGCCTTAACTCTTGTTGCTGTTGGGTTGCTAGGGATGTGGCGGGTGCCCACTGCCATGACTACCGGGCGTGCATCTTCAGTCTCTGTCTGTGCTGCAAGGCTGGGGGTGGTGGGGGTGTTTCCCAGCGCCTCTGTGATTGGGCTCTGCTGCTGTCAGGCTCCCACCCCAATCGGCTGCTGGGGCGGGAGTCCTGACAGCATTTAAACATGTCTGTTTCCTTATAGGATGCCAGTGTATGTTTGTTTCCAGGCTGCACCCAGGTTTTCTGATTGATCTCCTAGCTTTCGACGCTCCTGCTTCGGACTTGACTTGCGTTTGCCTGACCCTTTTGTATCGCTTTCTCTCTAGTTGCCGACCCGGATTGTCTGACCTGATTCTGTGCTCGTTTGTCCTGGTATTTGTCTTTGTGTTTGGTACTGCCCCGCTTCCCTAGCTAGGCTAGGGACTGTCGCCCTGTTGTCGTCCTAGGGCTTAGCCTAGGGGGGCAAGTAGGTAGGGACAGGGGTTGCGGGCGGTTTTCAGGGACAGTTCCCTGACAGTAAAAAATTATCTAATACTCACAGGATAGTAAAGTGTAAATGAGTAAAGACACTTACTCTTGGTGGGAGGTCTCTCTCCAGGAGACCCACCTGGTGACGCGTTGCATCAAAAAAAGAGGTGCAAAGAAAGGGTATTTATTCATCCAAGTAGAACATTTAAAATGCCAGTGGGGAAAAAAAGGCACATAAAATCAAAAGCATATTGGCTGCAATGCGTTTCAGGGCTACACAGCCCCTTTGATGCTTGATAAAGTGGCTGTGTAGCCCTGAAACGCGTTGCAGCCAATTTCCTTTTGATTTTATGTGCCTTTTTTTTCCCCACTGGCATTTTAGATGTTCTACTTGGATGAATAAATACCCTTTACTATCCTGTGAGCATTAGATCATTTTTTCCTTTGCTATTGTTGCCTTTTTCCTGGATTGCCATTTCTGTGCAAACTAATGTCATTTGATCCAATTTTGTTCCCTACCTTTTGGTGGATGTGGGATTTACTGGGCTTGAAATTTTGTGACCTGGTCACTATCCCTTTATTAGGTGAACCTCTCTTTCTCCCCATTTTATTGGAGGTGCTATCCCTTAAAGGGGTTGTCCCGCGAAAGAAAGTGGGGGTATACACTTCTGTATGGCCATATTAATGCACTTTGTAATGTACATCGTGCATTAAATATGAACCATACAGAAGTTATTCACTTACCTGCTCCGTTGCTAGCGTCCCCGTCTCCATGGTGCCGTCTAATTTCAGCGTCTAATCGCCCGATTAGACGCGCTTGCGCAGTCCGGTCTTCTCCCTGGTGAATGGGGCCGCTCGTGCCGGAGAGCTGGTTCTCGTAGCTCCGCCCCATCACGTGTGCCGATTCCAGCCAATCAGGAGGCTGGAATCGGCAATGGACCGCACAGAGCCCACGGTGCACCATGGGAGAAGACCCGCGGTGCATCGTGGGTGAAGATCCCGGCGGCCATCTTGCTAAGGTAAGGAAGAAGTCGCCGCAGCGCGGGGATTCGGGTAAGTACTAAACGTTTTTTTTTTTAACACATGCATTGGGTTTGTCTCGCGCCGAACGGGGGGGGGCTATTGAAAAAAAAAACCCCGTTTCGGCGCGGGACAACCCCTTTAACTATAATAGATTGCTTTATATCCTACATTCGGAGCGCTGCCCTTTAGGCCTAGTGCCCACAGCTGTGACGGGCTCCGCAAGCGGAATTCCGCAGCGGAGTCCGTCACATCACCCCCCCAGAGACCCTATACTCACCTCCGAATCCGCTCCCAGACGTCCCGCATCCTGTGCCGGCGCGCATGTGCAGTACAGCGCATGACGCGTCGGTAGTGTCATGTGACGCACCAGCGGTGTCACGTGACACGCGTCGAAAGGGCTGGGAAGCTTTTTCACGCCATCTTCTGCTGTGTTACAGCGGAAGGTAGCGTGACAGACGGCTTCCAATGACTGCAATGGAAGCTGTCCGCACATATGCCCGCGGCAAATAGAACATGCCGCGAGTGATTACTGGTTATTTCAACGGGCGGAATTCCACGGTGGAATTCGGCACTGTGAGCATTGCGCTATTAGGTTCAATAGAACCTAACAGCTGCTGGGCAATGCCGCGGATTTCCGCTGCGTGATACGTGGCGGAAATCCGCCCGTGGGAATTAGGCCTAAATCACTTCTCCTATTATGGAATCTTTGCTTTGTAATTTCCTCTTTTTCAAGCCTATATGATTATGTTAGAAATAAGCGGGTTGCATTTCATAGAAGCAGTCAACAGAAGACAATGGAGTCAACAAGGCCCTCAGCAGCACAGAGTATTTCAGGCAGCGGGTTTGCAGGCCTTGTACACTATAGTTATGCTCAGGAGGCAGGATTACATGTCTGCTCACATTGTCTTGATGTAAGGAAGGGAATGGAATTCAAGATAGCGATCACTCGGTTTTAGTATTCTTCCCATGCTTATGTTGTGACATCCAATACTAGAGCATCTGCTGTACTCGGTGACACCACACACTGCTGATAGCTACAGTGATATTATGTAACTACATATGTGATGCCAGAAACAATCATGCAGCACTAAAGGCCATTATGACAAGCAGCAGCATTTGTGCCCTTTACTCAGACATTTCGTCTGCCATGTATGATATTAAATAGCAGAATAGCATCATCTCCTCGGGGAAAATGTTACTAAAGATTGACAGACTGGATGGAGCCTTCATTTTCATACTATGTTCAAAAATTGCTACAGATGTTTCCAACATATTTTCATGTTTCACATACTGCCATGGAGGAGGCATCAGAACTGAGCTAAGCAAGGCTCTGTTCAAGGTAAAAAAAGACTGGCAGCGACGGATGGTCTCCATCTGATATGTATAGGGATATGGATATATGTATTTATATATGTATAGAGATATATGTATATAGATATATGTATTTATATATCGTTATACGTATATATATATATATACTTACACATTTATATATATATATGTGCCTTAGTGAGTTCTCAGTTGGTTTGTAACCGAAATACTGTCATCATTGTGCTTTGATGACTGTGAGACACTCTAAAGGCCCATTTACACGTAACGATTATTGCTCAAAATTCATTCAAACGACCGGAAATGAGTGATAATCGTTACGTGTAAACGCGGCCATCATGCACTTTTCATCTAAACAATGATTTTAAGGTGAACTTAAAATCCATTATTCAGCCGCAGAGAGATAAAGTATCTCTCAACAGACCGCATACTGTGTTCTCCGTGAGAGTCAGGAGATTACATTGTATTCTGTCAGCAGCCCCAAGGAGAACAATGCAGCTGTTTGAACAGCAGGGTGTGTGATTAGTCACATGCTGGACTCTCCAAACAGCTTCTGAATGCTCATTTACATGCAAAGGGAGGTGATAAAGTGTTAATGGACATTAGCATCCATTAACACTATATGCAAAAAGATCACTAAAACTTTCAATCGTTTGAAAGATTAACTTTGCGTGTAAATGGACATTAAGGCATTAATATATGTGAGCCAATAGAGGGGGGGAGACTTGTCACCTAAATGTTTATACTGTAGAGGATACTGTGGCCCAAACTCACCACCTGGAGATTGGGGGTTGAGGGAGAGCAATGCCACGCCCCACCCTCACCAGTGTAGTAGTCAGCAGCTTCTGCTACACTCACAGTCAATACCCACAAAGATCAGCGAGATGTGGGCAACACAAAGCAGGGGGCGGTGGAGCCATCTCATCCAAATGCACTCCACTGTGCCCTGCATTCAGTAGAGTAGCGCAGACCAGTTCCAGCTACATCCTGGAACAAACACTCTACCCTTAAGTGGATGCATTTTCTATTACAGTCACCATATTGGGATAGGTTATCTACTAGTATAAAATATTCTCCCCTATGACGCCATCCAGCTTCTATCTTGGCTTCCATCTCTAAGCAGTGTTTTGCATGGAGAATGGAACCTAGTACATGACAGGGAAAGTAGGCTTGTGCTGCTAACCTTTCACTCATTCCTCAACATCCCAAACAACTACACAGCCATTTAATGTGGTGTAAAGGCCACAGCAGCCTTATTTATTAAAGAGAATTAAAAGCATATAAAATACACATTAAATACTTTTTTAAAATAAAATTTTAAAGTCCAAACAAAAAGGAACAGTTTTACCTTTTATAGACAAAACTCCAGCTTTTTCCCCGTTGTTGTGATACAACTCGCCTGAGGGCACAAAGCTCCACCCTTCCTGGCGACCCTGCCCACAGAAATTGTCTAACTGGCTGGGTACTGCTCCAAAGCTGAAAACCGTTAATTTAAAGAGTACACCCCTCCATTTCTTAACATTATGCTCAACAATTTCTTTTATGTCCCTTTAGGGAACCCTCATGCTCCCTCTGCTGCGACTAATAAACAACCCAATATCGACCTTCTATCAGCAGGGCGGGTGGGAACTTCTTTTGGCTGTGCTATTGCTTAAAGATACCACCCCTTGCTGGCCTCATACTTTTACACTGTCATCTCACCCCCTCAGTTTTACCCCCCTCTTAACTCCCAACCCTTTATTCTTCTCTTCATGCACTACACTACTCCACCCATCATGTCTGTCCATTACTCGGGGGTCTGCAATACGGGATCCTCTGAACATTCGCTCGGCTCACAAAGCGCAATGTGAATCCTGCCTTTATCTCCTTAGACTCTCTTTTAATGATCCTGGTTTTTTTTTACGAGTGGCTAGTTATACCGTAAGCTATATTCATCGAATTAAACTATCCCTTGTCTGTTCCTAGTTTAGCTTTGTTTCTTGTCAGTGTAGTTTTGTTCCTATGGGTATTTTTAGTCCAGTCCTTATCCTTTAGCAGTGTAGTTTTGTTATTTTGCTTTTTCCTGTTTGCATTTACAATTGTCTTGCTTTTTAGTTCAACTTGTTCATCATAGTGCCCTTCCATTATTTCTCAGGGTCAGTGTTTCAGACAGGGTTTCCATTAGGACATCTTTAGTGATACTCAGGGTCAGTGATGTCTGGTGTTAGTGTCAGGGATATATTAGGTGAGGACTTAGGAAAAGCTAAAGTTAGAGTCAGTTATTATTAATTTTTTTATCTGTTCACCATCACCCTTCTGCTCCATTATCTGACTAGTATCATCATCTGTTTGTGTTGTCATCTAATTACCAATCCCTATTCTGTTCCTATCAATTATGGGTGAATTCCTGTTCTTGTATTTTTATGACTTACTAGTGTTGATACATGCTTCATCTTATTGCTCTCTCTACTGTCCATTTGTTACCGAATTCATCCCTACTGTCAGTCCTGGGGCTATCTGAGTACTTGGACACATCTTTAGTACCCGGGAAAGGCTACTGCTATAGGTGAAGTCCAGTTCTGTCATCTTGTGTCCAGCCAATGTACTTACACAATAGACATTTATGGCATATTCATATGATAAACATTTGACCTATTTGACTAGAAGAAACCTCGGTCCCTCTGTTGCTTCCCTATATGCAGTGTGGGCAAAATACATCGTAAATAATTAATTGCACAGTTTTTGGCTATGCGGGCACAACGTCTATGGATAGCCTCACTGGAATACTGTTTCCCCTAATTGTTTCACAATGCACAGTCTTCGGCTTCTTTCACACTAGCGTTTTTACCTCTGTTTGGCTCCATCATATCCGGACTTGAATGGCACCCGACGCACCTCATTGTCTTTAATGGGCTCAGTTGAGCTTGTTGGCTGGCAATGTCCTATCCAAGATCTTACACTGGATCAGTACTGGAGGCTCCGACACAGATCCGTACATAGCCTTGCTTGTATTTAACCAGGACCTACTTTAACCTTATGAATGAATTATTTTGTGAGTAAGAGGTACCAAGCTGGCACAATGCCCGCATCCCTGACCTCCATTTGCTTCTGTATGAAATTAAAGTATAACAAGGGACCATAAATTTCCTCAACTCTATACTTAAATGGAGCCATAATAGGGTCATGTGCATGAAGCCTTACATTACTCTTATACACATTGCTGACCTTATTCTCCAGGGACCTAAATATTTGTACTGTGTTACAAATGTGGATTTATCTGTTCTAATTCCGGGCCCTGAACTGTTAGATGCAGCCTTATCAGCTTAAAAGGTGACACTAATTAAACTACTGTCATTCACCAGCTGTCCATACGATCCTTCCAGGACGTCCAGGTACAGGAGGAAAGATGCATTGCTGAAAAGTCAAAGGAAGGGAGCTTACATTTGGATTTAATTGCTGTCAATAATGACTGGATGCAGTGAACTTTACATCCAGCACATTGAGGCTAATTGCCAATTCGTTATATGGGAAGCCACTTCACAGGTTATTTATAGTCATATTTGTATAATGATATAATAAAGCCTAGCTGTAAAGAAAAGGCTGCATCTATAAATGGCATTGCCTAGGTATTATGGGGAAATGCATGCCGAAATAATAAGCAGCCCACACACTCCAGTTTCAACTCCTCATCCAATATTATTTTGAGTAGGATGAACAGTTGGCTTCCAAACAGCCAGTGAATGGGTCCTCCACCTTCAGACAACTTTAACATCATAATGTGTCGATGGTTAATAGCTTCTAATTACATTTCCTATTGTGAATGAGCTTGAAAATTAACATTAATTGCTCATGAAGATAACCCTTAAGGGCATGATTACACGAATGCTAGAGGCAGCCGCTAGCGCTCGTGTTTTACAGATAATTGTCAGGCAGAACGTGCAAGTACAGGTGCATCCCAGCAATTAAATGTAAATTGCAAAGATTAGCGGCACCGTGTAATAGTACTACAACCCCAATTCCAAAAAAAGTTAGGAGGCTGTGTAAAATGTAAATAAGCGTTACAAAAAAAGAACGCAATGATTTGGAAATCTCATATAACCATATTTTGTTCACCATAGAACACATCTCAGAAGGTGAAAGGGAGACATTTTTCCATTTCAGTTAAATAAATTAACTCATTTAGAAATTGACGGCAGCAACACATCTCACAAAAGTTGGGACAGGATTAACGAAAGGCCGGAAAAGTAAGTAGTACTAATGAAAAACCGCTGGAGGGCCAATTTTCTGTTAAAGGGGTTGTCCCGCGAAACAAAGTGGGGGTATACACTTCTGTATGGCCATATTAATGCACTTTGTAATGTACATCGTGCATTAATTATGAGCCATACAGAAGTTATTCACTTACCTGCTCCGTTGCTAGCGTCCTCGTCTCCATGGTGCCGTCTAATTTTCAGTGTCTAATTGCCCGATTAGATGCGCTTGCGCAGTCCGGTCTTCTCCCTTCTGAATTAGGCCGCTCGTGCCAGAGAGCTGCTCCTCGTAGCTCCGCCCCGTCACGTGTGCCGATTCCAGCCAATCAGGAGGCTGGAATCGGCAATGGACCACACAGAAGACCTGCGGTCCACCGAGGGTGAAGATCCCGGCGGCCATCTTCGCAAGGTAAGTAAGAAGTCACCGGAGCGCTGGGATTCGGGTAAGTACTATCAGGTTTTTTTTTTAAACCCCTGCATTGGGTTTGTCTCGCGCCGAACGGGGGGGCTATTGAAAAAAAAAAAACCCCGCTTCGGCGCGGGACAACCCCTTTAAGTCACATGACTGTGTATAAAAAGAGCATGTTAGAGAGGCAGAATCTCTCAGAAACTAAGATGGTTAGAGGTCCTCCAATTTTTGAAAAACTGTTTAAAAACTATGGGCCAGTTTCAGAAAAAATTTCCTCAATTTTTATATTGTGAACACTTTGAATATCCCACCATCTACAGTAGATAATATCATCAAAAGATTCAGAGAATCTGGAGCAATTCATGCGCACAAGGGACAAGGCCAACGGTCAACATTGGAGGCTTGAGATCTACGGGCACTCAGGCGTCACTGCATTAAATACAGGCATGATTCTGTAATGCAAACTACTGCGTGGGCTCAGGAATACTTCTAGAAATCATTGTCTGTGAACACAGTTCGCCATGCAATCCGCTATTGAAAGTTAAAGGGGTTGTCTCGCGAAAGCAAGTGGGTCTATACACTTCTGTATGGCCATATTAATGCACTTTGTAATGTACATTGTGCATTAATTATGAGCCATACAGAAGTTATCAGAAGTTTTTCACTTACCTGCTCCGTTGCTAGCGTCCTCGTTTCCATGGAGCCGTCTAATTTTCAGCGTCTAATCGCCAAATTAGACGCGCTTGCGCAGTCCGGGTCTTCTTCTTTTCTCAATGGGGCTCCGTGTAGCTCCGTGTAGCTCCGCCCCGTCACGTGCCGATTCCAGCCAATCAGGAGGCTGGAATCGGCAATGGACCGCACAGAAGCCCTGCGGTCCACCGAGGGAGAAGATCCCGGCGGCCATCTTCAGCAGGTAAGTAAGAAGTCACGGGAGCGCGGGGATTCAGGTAAGCGCTGTCCGGTGTTCTTTTTTAACCCCTGCATCGGGGTTGTCTCGCGCCGAACGGGGGGGGGGGTTGAAAAAAAAAAAACCCGTTTCGGCGCGGGACAACCCCTTTAAAGCTGTATTATGCAGGTGTCTCTTGTGGGCCAGGGCTCGTTTAAAACGGGCTGAGGCAAAATGGAAAACTGTTCTGTAGTCACATGAATCAAAATTAGAAATTATTTTTGGAAGCTACGGACACCGTGTCCTGCTGACTCAAGAGGGGAGGGATCGCCCAGCTTGTTATCAGTGCACAGTTCAGACACTTGCATCTCTCATGGTATGGGGTTGCATTAGTGCCTATGGCATGGGCAGCTTACACATCTTGAAAGGCACCATGAATGCTGGGCAGTATAGCGGTTTTAGAAGAACATATGCTCCCATCCAGACCATCTTTCAGGGAAGGCCTTGCATATTGCAGCAATACAATGCTAAACCACATACTACATTCATCACAACAGCATGGCTTCCCAGAAGAAGAGTCCGGATGCTGAAGTCTGCAGTCCAGACCTTTCACTAATGGACAACATTTAGATCAGGATGAAATGAAAAGTCTGGCAAAGAAGATCCAGGACTGTTGAGCATGTAGAATCCTACATCAGACAAGAATGGGACCGCATTCCTCTTCCAAAACTCTAGAAATTGGACTCCTCACTTCCTAGACATTCACAGACTGTTGTAAAAAGGAGAGATGATGCTGCACAGTGGTAGACATGGCCCTGGCCCAACTTTTGTGAGATGTATTGCTGCCATCAATTTCTAAATGAGCAATTTTTAAAAAATGAAAGGTCTCCCTTTCCTCTTCTGATATGTCTTCTATGTTCTACTGTGAATAAAATATGGTTATATGAGATTTCAAAATCTCATATAACCATATTCTTTTTTCTTCAGATTTCTTTACATTTTACACAGTGTCCCAACTTTTTGGGAGTTGGGGTTGTATATAGGCGTTGACACAGGTCTGGCTTCTCTAACCCTTGTCCATCAGCTGTCAGATAATGGTTATCAATGTATTTTTCACTCTAGGTGCCGCAATATGGGAGCCCAGCCTGACCTACCCAAACCATTCTCAAAAATGCTCTATATAATGAGACACTTGAATGTGTACAAAGGTTGCACATACGATAAAGACGGACCATGTTGTTACTATGGGGCCCCTGTAGAAAAGGGGCCCAGTCCTGGTTGGCCTAATGACCTCTGCTACTAGATGGCACAATCCTGCCCTGGACTCCATTCTCCAAAGGAAATATATTGCTAGCAAATAACATTGGAGAATGGTCTCAAAGGTTATGGGAAGGAAGATTAGGGGGAAGCAAGCAACAGAACCTTCTCTTTTGGGTAGTAATAATAATAATCTTTATTTGCATAGCGCCAACTTATTCTGCAGTTCTGTCGAAGCACAGGTGAGCTCAATCAGGACAGGGTGGGGTAGTACAGGAGGTACAGGGGCAGGAATTCTCCATGGTAGGTGTAATTTGAGAGTGGGGGATAAATCAGGAGAGTTGATATGCTTCTTTGAAGAGGTGAGTCTTTAGGGCACGTCTGAAATTTAGTGCATCAGGGATTGTCCAGATGTCTTGGGGTAAAGCGTTCCATAGGGTCAGTGCTGCTCTGATGAAGTCCTGGAGGCAAGCATGTGGGTAGTATGACCGGGTACTATTATAGATAGTCCAATTTTGATGTTTTTCTATGGTGCTCCTTCTTTTTCATGTACATATGTAACAATTGCTACTGGGACCACCATGACATGCTATGGTGATACACTCGTCTACACTGTTTGTGTAGCATACTGCCCATTTACAGTGAACAAGAACAGCTGTGATACATAAATAGCATAGAGTCCCATGCCTGTAATGTTAGTAATGTATTGTGATCAGTTGTCTGAAGTGGCCTGACGAACTAGGGAGATCGTCGCTACCACTTCCATGTATATTGGGCACAGTCCATACATTTCATATTAGCGGGGCTTCCGAGCGGTGGACTGCCACTGATCTTATAGTGATGACCTATCCTGAGAATAGATCATCAGTATATTAGTAGCGGAAACCCCTTTTTAAGGTCTACAGCATCTAGCTAGAAGTGGGTATCCTGTGGATATATCATAAGAGTCCAAGGTTGGAAAACCCCATTAACACAATGAACATATTGTCTCTACTTGAGCTTCTGGCAGCCGGGGACACAGTACCGCATAGAAGAATATCAATATCGCTGGAGCACTCCATATCATTAATTAAATTCATGCATAACACTAAAAGGTTTTAAGCAGTTCAGTAATCCCGGCTGGCTCCAGCGCTCCTGTTCTTAAATGAACCCGGCATTATTCAGCTCCAGTCAGCTGTTTTGTGCTTCTCTTCTCACCTTTCTTGCAGATCAAGGCGCATTACCGAATATAATATTAAACTTTGTCACAGCTTGACGTTATTCTCAGATCGGAGGACTGTATAAAATCCTACAGAGTAAAGAGGCCTTTAACAATTGCCAAGTGCTGTAGTTTGGGTCCATATAATGAACTGTAACTGAAGGTATTTTGTAGCTAAGGTGAAAAGAGAATATTTCTAAAATTGCCCATTAATGTAAACTCCGTCTCCCCTTAGGGGTGGTCCCGAATGCGCATGGACTAAGAGGTGAACACATGTACTGGTAAAAAAGATCAAACTTAACTTGGCGGCTGAGTTAGCTATGCAACCTCTTCCTAAAACCCATATACGGGCTTGGATCCCGAGCCCACTTCATACATGGCAGGTGATACCTGTTCATGACAGCCAAGATCAGAGATAACTTAGATCATGGCTGTTAAACCTATAAATGCTGCTATCAGCTCTGACAGCGGCATTTAAAGGGAACCTGTCAATTCTCTGCATCATCATAAATTAAGTTATGGTGCTGTTAGGGGAAGTGACAGGGAGCCGGGTGATGTAACTTTTATACTCATCCACTCCCTGGTTCTTGCAGTGTTCCCCTCTTAAGATCACGAGGTGCATGCTCTCCCAAGTCCACGGGAGCCAGATTTCCATGCGATCTTCCATGCGACACAACAGGAACCAAGGAGTGGGTGAGTATTAAAATACAATTCCCGGCTCTCCGTCGAGAGTAGGAGTTCAATGGGACTTTCTTAAGTGACCAAACCAGGCAACTGATTTCACTCCTGGTGTTGGTCATTTTGGTGCGTTGGACTGGGGTGACTCCCCACCTCTTGCTATTACAATGAAGACTCTCCAGACAACTTTATCTTTTAGTGACTTTTTTGTGGGGTAGGCCACAGCTTTATTTAACTATTTTCACTTTATCTAAATTTTATCAAATTTTTTTATTTTAACGCTACCCATGCTTGACCTAAATAAAACACCTATTTCTTTGATTCTGAAAGGCGTTGTAAAGCCCCACTAAACTCGGGCTTGTAATCCACCCTTCTTCAATCCAAATGGTGGCACGGAAAGCAAACCTTCCGTCTACACCTTAGCTGTGACGACTTCCGAAAGAACATCTGACTTCCTCCTCTCCATTTCACCGTAATCCTTTGAACCCCTTCCCTTGGGCGACCGGCATCTTCTCCAACCGCTCCGTACTTCCAACGTTCCCTGTTCTTTCTTCCATTCCTTTCGCCTCTTCCTCCTACTCTAATCCAACCGCTAAAGCTCTGGTCGCTACCCTTTCCAATCTATCACCATGCCCCCCAGTCCGAGGCAGCTTCTTTAGTCATTTTGCTGGCCAGCAAGTAAAAAGTTTAAATAGACTTTCCATTCCCTCTGTGTTTTATTCCAGGAGATCCCTGCTTATTCCCCATCACCTGCATTTTACACTTTGGTGTAGTTGGCACAATAAGGAGCTTGAGGCAAGGTAAGGAAGGTCTCTTTAAACTTTTTACTTGTCAAACCAAAACAGCCAAAACTGAGAAGAGTTATTTTCCTGGTTTGGACACTTACGGACCACCTCAGTATTTCAGCAGTATTCAGTGCAACAGAATATCAATCTTCTTCAGTCGAAGATGCATAGAGCAGTGGTTTTGCCAGCTTAGCTCAATTTCCCAACACAATTCTTCCCAGTCACTTGGTGCTTGGTCGATGGCCTCTCTTTGTTGCTGTCTCAGACATGTTGCCCATAGCCCCCATCACAGGCTTGATTTATTTGGCCCTTCAATTGTTGTAGACCCGCTTCCTGGGCATAGTCATATACAGTACTTGAGTCACTCTGCTGCATCATTATTCCAAGGGAAAGTTGCATGTACCAAGGGTATGCACCTGAAGATGGCTTCTGCACCAACTAACCCTCGTGGAATGTCAGAAGCTCTCACGAGGACTCTTTGACTCACTCTGACTGCTACTACATCAAGTGCTTAGCAATAAAAGCTAACCCCTTAAGGACCTCGGTCCTGGGCTTTAATTCCAGCCAACAGCAAAAGTACAGTTCAGGATTAAAGCTTCTGCTCCTGCAATCAAGCAGGAGCAGGTTGGATCCTCGGCTGTCAGACACAGCCGAGGACCCAAATGAGAAGGCAGAAGTAGTTTTTAATTGCTTCTGCCTTCTCCTTTCCAGACTACATAGTGCTCAAACATAGTGCTCAATGACCGCTATGTACTAAAGAGAGAAAGCAGAAGTGTTACTTCCGCTTTTCGACCCAGTGATCACGTGACCACCAAGTGCCCCGTTACAGTAGAGTTGTGGGGTCCTAGCAGACCCAGATCAGCTCTATTACTGACTATTGTCACTACTGGGGTATGTTTTCTCCTGTATTTGGGGCTCTTATGGGGGCACTCTGGGGCTTCCACTTGCAGTGGAAAAGTGTGAAATTAAGAAAAAAAAGACAATGTGAATGACCCCCAGAGGTCTTATAGGACGTCATGAGGAACATAGATTTGTTACAAAAATAGGTAAAGAAAAAAATTAGAGAATAAAATAAAAATATATACATAAAAAAGAAAATGACCCAAAGCCAACGCCAACCAAAACCGTCATCATATGCACCCTGTAATCCAAAACTATACAAATTACACCGGGGAACACAATTTTTGGTGACTGAGATGTTAGAACTTTTTTGGAGTCATAAATTCTGAAAATGACATTAGTTTTGGGTAAAATCCCTAAAAAGTGTCTGGTCCTTAAGGTACAAAACAGCCTGGTCCTTAAGGGGTTAATATAGCTTCACTAAAGGTCTATGTGAGCAACACACCCTTGCGTTCTCACACTCGTTGGGTCTACTTTACTATCTTTATTACTAAAAACATTAGACTATTTTCCCCAAAGCTCCACCTCTATAGACTGGACCAATATAGCATAGCATAGAATAAAGACAACAATCTCTATCCCACGCAGCGCTCCTCCTTACAGGTCTCCATTCACACATCACAGGTTATATATCAGGAGAATGGATCCCAGAATATTTTCATGGATTCGCATTCCTTCTTTAATACAATATAATCTCCATTGGTCACTGCTTTCATTAGTCACTTCTAGCTCAGAGGCAGAAGCTGAAGCAAAGTATTAAGCTGAATCTCCTGATGTTGCCAGCGAATCGTTCCGTATATTTTATTCCAGAGGAAGGGAGTCGTCACCAAAAAGAGCACTAAACAGAACAGAAATATTTTGTGTGTGTGTCAAGTGATATTCTTAACTCTGCCATTAAAATAGATGGACTAAAACAGGTCTCCTGCTGCCCTTGGGCTCCGTTCTGTAAGAAAAAGCGGAGAAAACATTCATTGAATACATTTCCTTATATTTGGCGCGGCTGTGAAATGATTCAGGCAATATTTTGTTGAAAATTTTAGTACAAAAAGACAAAAATCATATTTTAGAGGAATTTTCCTAGAAATGACTTCAAGGAGTTGTCCAGGGAGACGAAATTCTTACATAGACCTGCGTTGTCGGAACCTCCACTTCCGGCCCAGTTCCAACACAGAGTCACATTGTATGGACTCTATTGTAGTCATTGCAGGAGGCTGGCTGGTTGACTCTTCTTAAAGGGGTTGTCCCGCGAAACAAAGTTGGGGTATACACTTCTGTATGGCCATATTAATGCACTTTGTAATGTACATTGTGCATTAATTATGAGCCATACAGAAGTTATTCACTTACCTGCTCCGTTGCTGGCGTCCCCGTCTCCATGGTGCCGTCTAATTTTCAGCGTCTAATCGCCCGATTAGACGCGCTTGCGCAGTCCGGTCTTCTCCCTTCTGAATGGGGCCGCTCGTGCCAGAGAGCTGCTTCTCGTAGCTCCGCCCCGTCACGTGTGCCGATTCCAGCCAATCAGGAGGCTGGAATCGGCAATGGACCGCACAGAAGACCTGCGGTCCACCGAGGGTGAAGATCCCGGCGGCTATCTTCACAAGGTAAGTAAGAAGTCACCGGAGCGCGGGGATTCGGGTAAGTACTATCCGTTGTTTTTTTTTTAAACCCCTGCATCGGGTTTGTCTCGCGCCGAACGGGGGGGCTATTGAAAAAAAACAAAACCCGTTTCGGCGCGGGACAACCCCTTTAATAACTTGGCCAGCCCCCTTCTCTGTTACAGCTGATTCAGGGCAAAAGAAGGGGTCTGCCTTAGTTTTTGAAATAAGTAGAACAGCCAACCCCCTCCGATGATGTCACGTACACAGACAGATGGGTCTAACCAGGTGACCTGATGTCACAACCATAGCCGGAATGGAGGTTCTGACATCCCCCACAGGTCAGGGTAAGGATTCGACTTCCCTGGACAACCTTTGTAATTCCCACAGAGCCTTAGAACAAGAAGGTACTGGTTCCAAGATCCAGTAGATAGGTGCTCATACACAAGGCACAATTTTTTGACACTTCACTGTATGGCTTACCTTATAGTATCCAGTGTAGAGATGACCATACAGCAACAAATAGATATAGCATACAATAGCCTAAACAATTCTGCCAATCTATAAATGAAGGAATTGTACTGGTGTATTTCAGTTCTTCAATCAGTTCTTGAAGTTGGAAGCAGTAAAACTGGGCAAGTATCAGGATCTGAACCACTTTGACAAGAGACAAATTGGAATGGCTAGATGACCGTTCAGAGCATTTCCAAAACAGAGTGGTAGTACCTACAAAAAGTAATCCAAGGAAGGACGATCAGTGAACTGCTGTCCATGTTGAAAAGGCTAGTCTTCAAAACTTAAATATTGGCTGTGATAGAAAGGTGTTAGAACCCATTGGGTATCGCAGCATAGTATACAATGCTGTTACGTCTGAGCCGGACATTGAAGCTCCTCGTGTGGATCAGCTGCAATAAATTTCCAACAGGACAGATATACACACTAGTAATAACTCGGAGAACAAAATGGTATATAATGTAACTAAAATGGTGAAAGGGAAATCTCCCTTTCACCCTATCATACTAAAACTGGAAAACACTGCCTGAAAGTGGGGTGATCGCCCTGACAAGGGCAGCCCCATGTCCGGAATCTGAGGGCTACCTAAACTACTCCTCAGTGACCAAGGGGGGTGACTATTGTCAAATGTAAATATCAATAATAACAACAGAACTAGCTAGCAGACCAGATAATAAGAATAAACACCTTATCTCAAACAGGGATGGCACCCAGCGGATGTGGACTAGACTAGAACTACACCATGAAGGGAATAACCAGTTCCCTTTGAGAGAAGGCTCAGGAATATATATACTATAATAGTGACTCATTGGGGACAACAACTTCCTGCTGACCAAACAGACCATATACCAGCAGATGGATGTGGACTCGAAGGCGAGCAGCTCCCAATGACAGGGCACATGTGCTAGTGGCACTGTTGCATGGGCCAGGTTGATGTTACCACGCCAGTCCCATCTCCATGTTGCAGCTGTCTCACCGTGACATTGACATGGCTGACGCACCGTGATAAATACTGGGCAAGTGGCTTTCCCATTATGGCTGATCGAGACTATAGCCATATAAACACAAATGCCAATTTACCCATCTGTATGTTCTGGGAGTGCATAAGAGAACTCACACAAACACAGAGTGTGGGTCCCATAGCGGTTGCATGACCTACCTCTATGGTAGGTACACCACTGAACTGATCAAAATTGGAGAGACATCTAATCCACGGCAGTAGGAGCTTCAGTGTAGTTTGCCCATGCCGCTTGTGTGCCATGTCAACCATTGGCCCTGCTATGGGATTGTTCACTCTACCCTTGACTTTAGTGGTTTTCTAAGACAAGGGACCAGGGTTCATAGTCTCATCATCTTCCCTTTAAAGGAGTTGTATGCGATTCAGAAAACATGACTGCATTCTTCCAAAAATCATCACCTGGGTTGCGTGTGGTATTATAGCTCATCTTCAAAGGAGCAGAGCTGCAGTACCAGATACAACCTGTAGACAGAGCTGACGCTATTCTGGGAAGAAAGCATGGATCGGAGGAGGTGTCGTTTCGTCTTAAGGAGAGCACCTAGTAGGTGAGTGAGTCGGAGGGGTGGGGTGGGGTGGGGCATCGTCTCTCCCCAAGTAGATCACCCAGAAGGGGTGTGGAGACACCTAGAAGGTGAGTGAGGAGATTTACAAAGCCATGCATGCTCCTCTGGGTAATATATGCAAATAAGGAAGATAGAACAATACCTCTGCAGCGCCACCTATTGGATGGCAGCATTCCTTCAAATCAATGTAAGAAAGCAGTCATGTTTTTCTAATCTCGTACGACCCTCTTTAAAATACTTCATTTCTTTTTCTATTCCTGTCAGAAGACTTAATTAAACGTATCATTCTGGAAACCTAATGTGGAAATCTTCTGTAAATCTCCGGTAATTTGTCATTCATCCATTATTTGAATCGGTTTCTATCAGGAGTTTTCTAAAACATGACCGACAAGACTAATGCAATTTAGATTTTTTTTTTTTCGCTGTGCTGAAAATAATATAAATTCTCCATGACAAGAGCAGCGCTCGATCAGCTGATGTCATAGATCACATCGAGATGTGGCACATAGTAATAAAAGGATGCTTTATTCACATTGTCTATCTGCCCTCAAGAACATTGACCAAAATGACTATTTTAATACTTTTGGGAGAAAAACATACCTAAAAACTGAAATTGCCGGTGGCTGTGTTCTTCTCTTTATATCTTAAAAACATATCCTTTCCATTACAAGGCATAGAAATTCAGTAGTAAAGAGGGTTGGACATTTCTCCTGATATGTCTGTTTTAATATATACATGCCTTCTTCATCAAATAGAAAGGTTAAAGCAACTTTTCTAAGTATTCTGCATTTGTATGTTCCTCTGTTGTTCCTCCTGGAAATGTATAAAATACTGACAACTGCATGTTAGCACTCCACTCGCCAATGGGATGTGTTCCAACAAGAATGGTTGTGGTCTTACAGCTATACTATGGATGTTAGTATGTGGTAGTTTGATCTGTTGAGTCACGTTCTCTACTTACACATGGTCCAGTTCCTGTGAATGATAGAAAGTGACTCTCTATCACTGCTCTACCTGCCACATTGTACCCTGGAATGATGTGAGTGGTGTTACAGTATATACAGTAGCATATCCTTATGAAGTTATCTAATATGAAGTTCATATACAACGTTGTAGGTATTATATCATTTTTAGCATATTAGGAAGGGACAATTTGCAGCTTTTTAACCCCTTAAGGATGAGGACTTTGTTTTTTTCACTTTTAGTTTTACCTCCCCACTTTCATAACTCAAAAAAAAAAATGCAATTTCGCCATCTTTGGGAGGGGGGGGGGGGGTAGTCTAGTTTCTATGGCATACACGGCGCAGCAAAAATGACATGATGACTTTATTCTGTGGGTTAGTATGGTTACTACTAGAGATGAGCGAGTATACTCGCTAAAGGCAATTGCTCGGGCGAGCATTGCCTTTAGCGAGTATCTCCCCCGCTCGAGACTGCAGGTTCGGGTGCCGGCGCGGGGGAGCGGTGAGTAGCGGCAGTCAGCAGGAGGGAGCGGGGGGGAGAGAGGGAGAGAGAGATCTCCCCTCTGCTCCGCCCCGCTCTCCCCCGCAGCTCCCTGCCCGCTGCCGGTACCCGAACCTGCAGTCTCGAGCGGGGGAGATACTCGCTCATCTATAGTTACTACGATACCAAATTTATATAACTTTTAAAAAATAAAATAAGTTTTCAAAAAAAAAACAAAATTTTTTCCTGCCGCCATCTTCAGACAGCCACAACTTTTTTATTTTTCTGCAGACATAACTGTGTCAGGGCCCCTTTTTTTGCAGGCCAGAGACATGCCTCCATAGGCAATTTGCAAAGGCAGCCATGGGAGCCTTCAGAAAGCCCTCACCTGCCATGGCAACTGAATGGTGTAGTACCCCAGAGCAGGGATCCCACAGCACCTTTATAAGTTACCTCATGCAGAATGTATACGTATGTGTGTAGTTATGGTAAACTGGGTTTAAATATGTGTATTGGCCTTAACTGGTCACTAAAGAGTTAACGTTTGGTGTTCTCACTACCTAGGACTAGGTGACTATGCAGAATTCACCCTAACCGGATCTGTTGCTTGTCAGTCAACCATAGCTAGATCACGGATTGGATAGTCGATTTCCCCGCAGCTCAGGATTGGGTGACAGGAAGGGTATAAAAGATAGAGTGTGGGTGAAGAAGAAAAAAAAAAAAGAAATGGAGTGAAGAGTAGTGAAGGCTAGGCTAGGCTAGTCTAGTCCCGGAGCCTAGCCACGGAGGAAGTCCAGTTGTGGAGTCAGCAGAAGGGAGAGAGCAGGAAGACAGAGAGAAGTCTATTCAACCTTGCCCATAGGGACAAATATCAGAGAAGTTCTGCTTGTAAATCAGAAGGGACCTGACACCACAACTGTGAGTTTGATGTGTCCCTGCACATTTGTCCACAGGAGATCCTATCCTGTCCCCTCATGCCTCCACAAACAACCTCCTAGTTCAGCAACCACTTAACTTAGCCTGGTGGCCTAGCTCCTACTTCAGAAGAGGGTTAAGGAAGGAATGCAAGTCATTTAATATGCTCAAAAAGGTATTGAAGATTTTACTGTCTACTAACTGAAAAGTGTGAACACTGTATTTGGTCCTCAGGATTAAGTAAACTGTGTGCCTTTGGTTTTACTGATACTTCTATGGACTTGTCTTCATTTCTTCACTGCAACACGATCATTCAAAGGCACCTTGCAACCGCATTCCGTAGTGGCCATTTCGGACCCCTGAACTCCGATCGGAGCATTTAAATGCCACTGTCTGAATTGACTGACAATGCTGATCATGGCTGTTGTGAGCGGGTGTCAGCTATCAAAGACAGCCAATATCCTCATTTTTTTTCCCCCGCTCTAGCATGTGTACTGCCTCACTATTCATTACAAGGGGAGCACAGGATTAGAACAAGTGTTCTACCTCGCCTCTCTTCATACGGAACTCTCATTCTCTGGATCAGAGGTCATTAGAACAATTGGACCCTAACGATCAGAAAGTTATTCCTTATCCTGTAGATAGGAGATAACTTTCTATCATGGCACAACCCCTTTGCAGGATTTTCTGATTTATAGAACCTATTTTCAAATGCCCCATCTGAAGACTTAATTGGGGAAGGTGTGAGGGGGTTGGGGGTGTCTAGTTGAGGACCCTCATCCAGAAACTATAGAACAGTGATGCTAAAATGAATCACTCCTACCTTGCCACATGCTACCTGCCACATCTGTGCATTACACTGACAGACCATTGATGTTAATGGAACTAAGTAATACTTGATTTCCCCTGTGGGGGCACTGCAGGGAAATAGAACACTTGCTGCCAGATTCCCCTACAACTTATAGTTGATCCCATCGATTTAACAAAAAAGCTGCTGACCAAACAGGAGAGCTGCTTTAATTTTACATTTCTGGATAGCATTTTCAATCTACATTTTACATTTAGCGAATCTGACTTTTCTTTGCCACATGGTTGATATGAAAAATGAAGCTGAATCAACCTCTATATTAAGCTGTATCATATTGTTCTGCCAAGTGCGTCTGCCAAATAGAAGGTAAAACAAATCTGTCCATTAGCTAAAACGAGCTACCACTGACGGCATCCTGAAAGAATATCCTTATTTTATTTATCTCCTGCAGAAGTGTTGTGACATTTGCAGATGATCGAAACGTGCGGCTGTAGCACTTAATGCCGCACAGAGTCGATGCATGCAACATGTTATGCATGCCTACTAGAGATGAGCGAGCATACTCGCTAAGGGCAATTACTCGATCGAGCATTGCCCTTAGCGAGTACCTGCCCGCTTGGAAGAAAAGGTTCGTCTGCCAGCGGGGAGCGACGGGGGAGAGCGGGGAGGAACAGAGGGGAGATATCTCTCTCCCTCTCTCCCCCCCCCCCCCCCCCCCCCCGCAACTCACCACTCACCAGCAGCCGAACCTTTCTTCCGAGCGGGCAGGTACTCGCTTTTTTCCATAAACTTTTTTTAACATGATTACTAATTTGGCATTGGAGCAATCTGCTCCAATTTCAAAGACAAGACACAGACAGGTACGCAGGGTCACCAGCCGCGGAATCCATGCATGCAGGTGGACATGAGGCCTTGGATGGAAAAGTCCAGCGATCAGAGTGACTTCCAATGAGGTCTGGTCATTGTGGCTAGACTCGCCGGGGCCAGGACTTCATATATTGTCAACCTGATACAATGCTGATGTTCCAACTAGAGTGTCTTAAAGCACGACTTATCAATTCTTAGCACGGATGGACTAGAACAGCACATGACTAGTTTTAGTGCCATTGCTGGGAATTGCTGAGCTAGACCATCAGGATTTTATAAATTTCCCAGAACTACCAATACAGGTATAGAGACTCTCTGGGCCTCTCAAAACTGACTGACTGTCATTGTGACCCATAGCAACCAATCACAGCTCAGCTTTCATTTTGCAAACTACTCTGGTAAAATGAAAGTTGTGCTGTGATTGGTTGCAATGTGCAACAAAGACAGTTCTAGGAAGTGAGGCTCAATGTCATTACGGAATCCAAGCTAGCAGGCACAGTAGCCATGCGTACTGACAGCATGCTACCTAGTGAGTTTTGGAGAAGATGAGCAGACAATAGAGAGCAGAGGGATAGGAAGGAGGGTGCTGCAGCAGGAGATCGGGTCACAGCTATTCGGATAATAACAGCAGCCTGCCCAGCTGGATCACAACTAGCGACGTTCTCTACTGGATCATTGCCACCAGCAAGCTGCTCAGCTGGATCACAACTAGCGACCTTCTCAACAGGATTACCCCCACCAGCAAGCCGTTAAACTGGATTACAACTACTGACTTTCTCAACTGGATCATTGCCACCAGCAAGCTGCTCAGCTTGATCACAACTAGTGGCCTTCTCAACTGGATCCCTGCCCCCCAAACTGCTCAGCTGGATCACAACTAGCAACCTTATCAACTAGATCCCTGCCCCCCAAACTGCTCAGCTGGATCACAACTAGCAACCTTCTCATCGGGATCACTGCCACCGTCAAACTGCTCAGCTGGATCACAACTAACGACCTTCTCAACTGGATCACTGCCACCAGCAAACTGCTCAGCTGGATCACAACCAGCGACCTTCTCAACTAGATCCGTGCCCCCCAAACTGCTCAGCTGGATCACAACTAGCGACCTTCTCAACTAGATCCGTGCCCCCCAAACTGCTCAGCTGGATCACAACTAGCAACCTTCTCAACGGGATCACTGCCACCCTCAAACTGCTCAGCTGGATCACAACTAACGACCTTCTCAACTGGATCACTGCCACCAGCAAGCCGCTCAGCTGGATCATCGCAAGCAATCTGCTCAGCTGGAATACTACTATCATTATCTAGCAGGAACCACCAAACCATTAGTGATGCTTGTGCAACCTGGATTAACACCACCAGGTCTTGCTTAATGGGATCAACGCCAACATCAGGTTACTGCAGAATGTCATCACCACCACCGGCTTTGTATTTAGTAGGATTCACAACCAACATCCTACTGAGAAGGATTGTTTCCACTACCAGCGTCCTGCGGGGCAGAATCACCACAACCATCTTCATGGTCAGTAGGATCATCATTACCTTCAGAGTAGTGCTGAACAAGGACGATCACCGCATCATAGTGGTGCTAATCGGAATCAGGATAATCTCTACCATCAGTGTCCTGTTCAACAGGGTAGTCACCGCCACCAGATTCCTGTTGAGTGGCATTGTTACGATCATCAGCGCACTGCAAACTTTGATCGCCACCACCAGCTTTGTGCTCAGCAGGATCATCACCACCACTAGCATCGTGCTGAGCGCAACTGTTACCATCACCATCATCCTGCTTAGCGTGATTGTTTCCACCGCCGGCAGAATCACCACCACCATCTTTGTGCTCAGCAGGATCGTCACTACCACCAGAATACTGCTGAGAAAGAATTGCCACCACCATCGTTGTGGTACTCAGCGGAATGAGTACAAGCACCATACATGATACACACACATCACTTGGACATTAGATACATTCTAGAATAACTCAAGCTGGATAGAGTTCCTGAGAAGGACCTGACACAATCTGACAAGGGGCATGGAAATACCAAGCTGTGTATTCATACATTTCCAGGAGGAGCAATAGAGGAACAGTACAAATTAAAGCTCTAAGAAAAGATGTTTTGCAATTGTTATATCCAGAGGAAAACATGCATTTATTACAACAGACATGTTAGGAGAGCAGACAGATCATTAAACGGGGCATGGAAGGGGCTTGTAACACAGCTGTGAGCAAAATGACATATAAAAAGGGCAAACTGACACCTCAGGAGAGGTCATCAATAGTTGATCGACTCGGGCCCGCTCGGGACCTTGGATGGCCAGCTGATCAGATGCCTGCTAACAGTGACGGTATACACTGAGGTTCGGAGCGGAAGCTGTTGCTCCGATCCCTGTGTAGTGGCCGGCACTTGTAATTGCAGGCGCAGCTCCCATTGATTTCAACTATTGATGACCTATCCTGAGGATAAGGCTTCAATAGTATTTTTGTGGAAAAGAAGCTATAATATTAGTTTAGACTTATAAAGTCTAGTGATGAGACTCTATACTCCTCCTGACCATTTTTCCTGACCGCATTGTGTTTACTAGATTGTGAAGCAGCTCTACCGAGGGTAGCAGTAGACTAAATGCGGTGGGCTCTGACATCGGCCAGACTTGAAAGCCGCTGATACCTGCCGACACAATTTCACTTTTCTCCTGAAGCAGCCCCCATGTATGTTTTGCGCAGGGGCTCTGTAGCCGTTGACTTGACCCCGTCCACAAGCATTAGGAGAAAATCTAATGAATTTGGGGAATTGAATCTTTTTATAAGCCTTTCTATAAATATATGCTAATGCTGCATAAAATTATGGTTTCTGAAAATGCCCAGAGCAGCTCGACTCATTAACAAAAAAAATTCTTCCTATTTATACATTCATGGCAGCGAGTCCATTTAACATAAAAATAAGTAATTATTATGTTGCTGGTGTTAAAAAAGTAAACAGTCCTACAGAGCATTCACAGCACAACAATAATATGCACTGTAAATGGAGACCTAGAATAAAGGCAGTCTACTGCAGCTTGCTGATGGTTTCCATGTTGCAATAGGACCATTTCCTTTGTATAAACAATAGGCCTGCGGAGAATCCTCCTTACACTCAAACCCATTACTGTACAAAATAGGAGCCAGCTCAGACTGACCTCTGGGGAGACGGTGAAACCACCATTGGGCCCCCAAAGTAATAAGTGGGTTCACTTGTTTTGAAAACTCTCACATCCCACAGGCACCGCATGGCCAATAAACTCAGGCATAGCAACCCCTTCCAACGAAGCAGGGTTAGTGAAATTAAAGTTCTGCAACTCAGAAATTCAGATAACGGACAATTCAGAGGATGTGCTTGGCATTCAAAAAAAAAAAAAAGTTTAGTAAAAAAGTCACCAATAGGTGGTGCTCCATGCTGCAAATTTTCAATATTTTGGTTTTCAACTATGCTTTCCATTCGCAAAAGTATGTTTTCCACTGCTGAGTCAGCTTTAATCGCTACAACATCTTGATAAATGCAGCTCACAATAGACTTGGCTTGTGACAGCGCCATCTATCAGCAACTTTTTTCCAAAAAAATAATAATTTTTTTTTTTTTGGCATAAATGGCAAGTGCATCGTCTTACGTGGTCGTTGCCTGAATTTCAGCTCATTTGGAGCAGCAGAACGCCCTCCAGAGGACTTTAAGTTGGGGACGTTTAGTTCCGATAAACCCTGTAACGGTGTTAAGTGGCAGGATGACATCTTTCCATTTGCATATATCAATGCAGCAGCTGCTTCGGGTCCGTCTTCTTCCTCCATGGACCCCATCCCCGAACATTATCTGGTGCCAGCTGTTTTATCCAGTTAACATCCTGCTCTCGGGCCATGTTTTCACAGCATTTCCCACATCAGATGAAAAATCAGATGCCGATCCACTACAGAACATAATCCACGTCCGAAATCCAAGACTGAGCCTCACATTTCTGCCGCAGATTTGCATTGACAGCTGCCATGATAAATCTGCGTGAGTAATTCATTTCAATTAGTGACATGTCACTAATTTTTTTTTTTGCGGCATGGATTTGAGAATCACACATGCAAAAATGACTGCGTATTAACGACCCATTCAAATGAATGAGACCTTTAATGGGGAGGCAGCATCAATTCCACCATGTGATCAGAGACCCCAGTTTATGCAAACCCTTGAGGTAATATGGATAATTCAGTACTTAGATCAAACTGCCGGCGCTGGCAAAAAATGAAGCATGCCCCATTTACCCTTTTATCCCACCGCCCCCAGAAGAATATGACAAAAGCTTGGCAATACATGATATGTATCACAAAATGATGCAACTAATGACTACAACTACATTGACGGAAAGATAAAAAGAGGTTATGAATACAGCAACACAAAAGTGTTGTCTTATGAGACATGCTTTCACAGCGCAAAAGTAGTAAAATAGGAGCACCCCGCATGGTGCATGCCACAAAAGGCCAAAATAATAGCGGATTTACCATTTTTTTCTATCCCAACTACCTTGTCCCTCAAAAAGGGACTCCCTTAAGATCTCTGCGTGGAGTCTTGGCCGGCTGCACGCCTCAGCAGCAGTAGACGATAAATCCAATATATGATAAAGTTGCCGGCTTCTACACCAGATTTCTCCTTTAATTCTTTATTTCAAATCTTCAACATCAAAAGGCAAAGAAGTTGTCAGCAGCACAATATGAGTACCATATGGTTTGAACAGGTATCCTGCACGCCCACTGGGTTTGGGATCCAAGCCAAGCCGCTCTTTAGTACAAATGTTGATGAAGTAGTGGAAACAGCAGATCAAGGTGCAAAGCAATGAAGTTTCTTTATTTCTTTCCTCCCAGACAGAAAAACACAACGTTTCGACTACAAGAGTCTTTGTCAAGTATAGTACTTGTATATACAATTCAATGGGGAGAGGTGGGGGCGGGGCTAATTTGTGGCACTTAGCCCCGCCCCACCTCTTCCCATTGCGAATCGTGCAGAGGGGTGGAGAGGAGGCAGAGAGGGGGCGGGAGCTCAGCTCCTGGGCTCTTCCATCCTCCCCCCCCCTGCACACGAGGACAACATATATCGGCTCGGCGTGAAAACCGAGCCAATATACGTTCGTGTGAACGCACCCTTAGGCTTGTTTCACGCGGCTGAGAAACCCGTGTGATATTTGTGCGTTTGGAGACTCACAAATTTCGCATAAATATGAACTTCATTCTTTTGAATGAAGTCATACATGAGTGAAAAGAAAAACAATCGCTGCATGTCCTAACTTTTCACGTTCATCCATTGTTTTCAATGGGACAGTAGAAGACATTGCACGGCTTGCGATGTGCACACGAGTGCGATGTGGGCTTTCCCAGTGAAAACACTTGACGACCCTCTAATCCGGCTAAAAGCCATGCTGGAGGATCTCTACTTCACGGAAGTGATGGGAGGAATTCTTGCCCAAAAAAAGACTTGCTTCGGCGTGAAAACGCACGCTGGCGAGCTCGATATTGAGCCTATTTAATATTCATACGAGTTTTGGGCGTGTCGTAATCAGGCCACATTTTATTAGTCAACAAAGCAGAACTGCGAATAATCCCAAAGCGTTCACTTACTTTTCTTTCAACTGTGCATTTCTAAATAATATAAGCTGATCCTTATTCGGAAAGGAAATAGTTAAATTCAGCAATGCATTATATACAGGATTATAAAATCCAATGTCAGGTGACTACATTATGCTGTGATAAATCTAGATTAGTGGAATTGCATAATCCTAATGCTTGATTAAAAGGTCAAATGCTCAAAGATCAAGTGCTGAAGGACCTTCAATGTGGCTGCATGAAGTCTGTTGATAGAGTTCGAACCACTTCCTAATCGTAGAAACCTTTTGTGTACAATGGAGCAAAACAAGTTAATTGCGCATTAGATGTTTTAGATGCCTTTATTGCAGTTAGGGAATTACATAAACTATATCAGTAGATATGCATATTATTTAGAAATATTGTGACTTCGGCCCTGGTGGTCCCGTGGAATTGGGAATACTGACGGTGTGATTCATGGTCTACTAGAAATGCTAACACTATTCCTGGTAGTCTAGTGGTAATGTTGAAGTGACAACAGTAGCCTAGAATTAATATTAACCAGTATTAACCATACGGTCCCATGGTAGTGGGAATGCTGACATGTGACTCATGATCCACAGCAGTAGCCTGGTGGTCCAGTGGTAATGTTGGGAGTAACAAATGTTCAGTAGGAATACTGATCATACTCCTGCTGGTCTGGAGTTGAAAGGCTGGCATATAGAAAGATTATAACAATGTTCATGCTTGCCAAATGATAATGCTGAGAGTACCCTCAATAGGTTAATAGAGACACAGACAGTTCACCACCTGGTGGTCTTGTGAAAGTGGACATACCAACAGTGATCCATCTAGTAGAAAGGCTAACAAAGTCTCTGTTCACCTATTGAAAATACAAAGAAAAGTCTCACTAGCCCATTAGGAATATGACAGTTTCCTGGTGGTCTTGTGGAAGTGGACATGCTGACAGTGAGACTTGTGATCTAGTAACTTTTGGCAAGAACATTCCCTAACCCAATAAGAATGCAGATATTTTACCTGGTGGACTTGTGGAAGTGCGCATTTTGTCTTCTGATCTAGTAAAAGTATTACTGCTGCCCAAGAGAAAATGCTTAGATTAAAGTCACTAGCCCAGTGATTCCCAACCAGGGTATCGCGAGAATCCGCCAGGTGGGGCATCACTCAGCAGACATTAAATGGGTTTTCCAGGCAGCCTCCACTAAGTTACAACAGCGTCTGCGTGGAAGCTCCGTTCCGACCCTTGTGTAGTGGCCAGTAGAGATGAGCGAGCATACTCGGTAAGGCAATATACTCGAGAGAGCATTGCCTTTTTCGAGTACCTGCTGGCTCATCCCTGAAGATTCAGGGGGGCCGCGGGGGTGAGCGGGCGGTTGCAGAGGGGATCAGGAGGGAGAGAGAGAGAGAGGGATCTCTCTCACTCTCCTCCCCGCTCCCCCTCACTGCCCCGCACCGCCCCCGAATCTTCAGGGACAAGCCAGCAGGTACTCGGAAAAAGGCGATGCTCTCTCGAATATATCGCCTTACCAAGTATGCTTGCTCATCTCTAGTGGCCAGCGCTCATCCTTGCTGATGCACCTCTCATTGAAATCAATGGGGAATGTGCTTGTAATTGCTGCCTAGGCCCACATGGGGCAGATTTGCAGCAGAATTTTTATGCAGACCCGCTGCACAGTAATTCCGCTGCATTTACAGTAGCAGGAAAGTGGGTGAGATTTTGAAAATCTCGTTCACAAGCTGTGAAAAAAAATCTGCACAAAACCTGCACGGAATTCGTCCGGCTGTGCGGAATTTAATTCCGCAGCATGTCAATTCTATCGCCATTTCTGCTGTGGACTCCACCTCTTCTCAATGAGGGGGTGAATTCCGCACGAAAATGGTGCAGGTATTGAGGCAGACTTTCCACTGCTGATCTGCTGCAGAATGTCCGCTGCAGACATTCTGCACCATTGCTGTGGATTTTGACTCGAAATCAGCTGCGCTTCTGCAGCTGAATTCAGAAGATACCCCGTTTTCCCGAAAATAAGACCTAGCATGATTTTTAAATAGTGTCCAGGCAGCTATACATGTAAAAAAGAAATATTTTGGAGCAAAAATTAATATAAGACCCTGTCTTATTTTCGGGGAAACACGGTACTACACTTCCTCTCACCTCTGAGGTCTTTGTGCTCTCAGTGCTTTCTTCACCGGGCACCTGGCAGCATCTATTGAGCGCTGGTCAGGTGATGTGGAAGTGACCGGCGGTGCTGTGCTCACTAGAGGCTGCCGGGTGCCTACAATATCAGAGGTAAAATTATACGTTCTGACAAGCCCCTGACCACACCTACTTTTTGGAAGGGTTGCCCCCCGGTAAACATTTTTTCCCAGAGGTGCCCCAAAGCTGAAAAGTTTGGGAAACACTGCACTAGCCCAGCAGGAATACAGAAAGTATCCCTGGTGGTCCAGTGTAAATTTAATACTGTCCATGTTCCTGGCTGTATAAAAAGGGTTAATCACGGAGCAGCCTGAGAAATACTGCAGATCTTACGGAGTTAGTTTTTGTACATGTCAGACATCAGACTATCCATTACACTCCAGGCCGGGAGTAAATAATAAAAAGAAGAAGAATATATCTCAAACTCAAAGATAATGAGAAAACGTCTTTGACTTGGAGATATTACCTCAGCTCTGGGAGACATTGTCTCAGATCTGCGGCCTCTGACCCTCTGTCTCTTGTGCGATATGATGACTGTACTACACAGATAGCGGAGTGTCGCTGCGAACGAGGCGAGGGCTTTTGCACAAACTTTGTCTTCCCATTATGACAATGACCTTGTCTTCTTCATAATAAACCAAAAATGGAATTAAATGAGTGCAAGGGTCGTCCTAAGCATCCCAGCAGTCATAATGTACTTAGACAGTGATCCTCAATTTGTGGGTCTCCAGATGGCGCAAAACTACAACGCTTGATATGTCCTAATAAGGTATGATGGGCGCTGCAGTCCTGCAATGGAGTCACAGCTTGGGAAAGGCTTATACACAAGTGGTAAAGATAGGACACGGGGGGGGGGGGGGCACGAATCTGCATTGGCAAAAGTGACACGAGAATGGCGAGGATTTATCGAAGCTTGATGCTTGCACGGCATGACCCTCCTAGGGGTATGGCCGCCTGCGGAGTATTTGCTAAAAATCTATAGCAGCTAGATCGATCGATCGAGCATTGTCCTTAGCGAGTATCTCCTTGCTCGGGAGAAAAGGTTCGGCTGCCGGCGCGGGTGAGAGGTGAGTTGCGGCAGTCAGCAGGGGGAGCGGGGGGGGGGGGGGAGGAGAGGGAGAGAGAGATCTCTCCTCCGTTCCTCCCCACAGCTCCCCGCCCGCCGCCAGCAGCCGAATCTTCGCTCGCGAGCGGGCAGGTACTCGCTAAGGGCAACGCTTGATCGAGCAATTGCCCTTAGCGAGTATGCTCGCTCATCACTAATAACAGCCAAAACCTCACCAAATAGTGAAGCTTTTGTTACAAATTGCGTTGCAGAAGGACTGCAGATTTCACTCATTGCGTTCGAAACGGGGGAAATTTGCTGTAAAAATACGAAACCTGAATGTACATGCAGCAGATTTAAAATCCGTATCGCACGTTCTGCGCACATGTCATGCAGACTTGTTCTACAGCACATGAATAAGATTTGCTTAATGGCTCCTGCACACGTGATTGCGCTCTGAATGGGGAGCGTTCACGTGCTTTTGTTCGTGTTCCCGTGCATTTTTCTGTACGTTTGCTCTGCCGTCCCGTTCACATCGGCGCAGGAGATACTCACGACGTTTTTGAATAGACTCAGCAGCCTAATTAGTTCTTGGGGTTAGCAATTAACACCACAAAATCAGGCAGTTACGCACACGATTTTGCGCACACACCCGTAGACTCTGATTGTGTGACGGGTTGCGCACAAAAATAGAGCGTGTTGCGTATTTTTTTCTCCAATGAAAATGCTGACACAAAAACACTCAATGTGAGGGAACCCATGTGAATCAATGGGTTCTGTTGTCTGCAGTTTGCGCAAGCGATTTTGCGCGTGTGAAAACATACGCAAAATTGCCTTGTGCGGGTCACTTGATGGCTAATTACCGAGGACTAATTAGGCTGTTCAGCCAGTTCAAAACGGACGCGGGTGTCTCCTGCGCTGATGTAATCGAGCCCGGCAGAGCAATTATGCAGAGTAACAAGCGCAGAAATGCTTGCGAGAACACCTGATAGCGCTCCATTCAGAGCACAATCATGCCATGCTCTCACAAGCGTTTAAACGTCACCTTTGTGTGCAGGAGCCCTAAGGCCTCATGTCCACGGGCAAAATATGATTTTAAATCCGCAGCGGATCACCCGCACGCAGATCCACTTCCCATAGGGATGCATTGACCACCCGCGGGTAGATAAATACCCGCGGATGGTCAATAAAAGGGAATTTTTAAAAAATGGAGCATGAAAAAAAACGTGCCATGCTCCATTTTCGTGCGGGTCTCCTGTGGGGACGGCTCCCGCAGGCTTCTATTGAAGCCTATGGAGGCCGTCCGGATCCGTGGGAGACCTAAAATAAGAATAACTTACCCGCAGCTCACCGGGCAGGTCTTCTCTTCTTCACGGCCGGATCTTCTTTCTTTGGCCCGGCAGATGTGCCTGGCGCATGCGCGCGGCACGCAGCCAGCGTGCCGAGCACATCCGCCGGCTGAAGAAAGAAGATCCGGCCGTGAAGAAGAGAAGACCTGCCCGGTCCGCTGCGGGTAAGTTTATTCTTATTTTCAGCGCTCATGTCTGCGGGGCAGGAGGGACCCGCTACGGATTCTCCATGGAGAATCCGTAACGGGCCTGATTTTCCCCGTGGACATGAGGCCTAAGGGGTTCTTCACGCAACAGTATTTGCGTATGTTTTTGTTCATGTGAAATATACATGCGCAGCGCACAAAGAATAGAACCTATTGTTGTCAATGAATTGGCCACCATGAACGTGTTATGCGCATGCGGACAAAAAATAGGAACGGCTCTATCTTTCTGCATGGGAGGAGCGCAGATACACAGGGGGATGCGTGAAATACTGCACAAAACCGCAGAGAAATTAACACATCTGGACCCCATTACTTTAGCCACGGAAGGGGTGTGTCAGGCGCCTGTGTGTACTGGCCCTGTGTGCGCAAAAAGTACAGTACTCTACAGCTGACACCCGCGGGCAATTACCCTTTAAATGCCACTGTTAATTCTGACAGCGGAATTTAAATCCAGCCCCCCCCCCCCCCTCCGCGTGGTAAGATCGGGGGAGCTGTGCAGGTGTCATGGCAGCCGGGGGGCCTTCTGAAAGGCCCCAGGGCTGCCTTGGAAGACTGCCTATCAAGCCATCCCCGTGGGGTGGCTTGATAGGCTGTCTGTCAGAATGCAGTATGACGTAATGCTATAGCATTACGTCATACTGCAGGAGCGATCAGAGCATCGCATGTTAAGGTCCCCCAGGGGGACTTAAAAGTAAAGTAAAAAAAAAAATCTATAAAGTTTTTTTAATTGTAAAAAAAAAATAATAAAAGTTTAAATCACCCCCCTTTTGCCATATCTGTAATTAAAAAATCTAAATCATAAAATAAAAATACATATTTGGTATCGCCACGTCCGTAAAAGTCTGAACTATCAAAGTAACACATTATCTACCCTGCATGGGGAACGTCGTCTGAAAAAAAAAAAATAAAGAATGACAGAAATGCATTTTCAGTCACCCAGTCTCCCAGAAAAAACGCAATAAAAAGCGATCAAAAAGTCGTATGTATTCCGAATTAGTATTAAGGGAAAATACAGAACATCCCGCAAAAAATGAGTTCTCGCTCAACAATGGCGATGGAAAAGTAAAAAAGTTATTGCGCACACAAGATGACCGCAGAAAATAATTGAAAAAAATGAAATGTCTTTGAAAAAAAAACAAAAAACAGTAGTATAGTAAAAAAAATACTATACAAGTTTGGTATCGTAGCAATTGTACCGACCCATAGAATAAAGTTATCATGTCGTTTTTGTTGCAGTTTGTGCGCCGTAGAAACAAGATGCACTGAAAGATGGCGGAATGTCGTTTTTTTTTCATTTTACTCCACTTAGACTTTTTTTTAAAGTTTTTCAGTACATTATATGGTACTTTAAATAGCACCATTGGAAAATACAACTCGTCCCACAAAAACAAGCCCTCATACAGCGACGTCGATGGATAAATAAAGGAGTTATGATTTTTTTAAAAGGTGGAGCAAAAAACGAAAATGGAAAAAAAGGGCCGTGTCATTAAGGGGTTAAATGGGTCTTCTGCTTACATAAGGTTGTGCTGAAACGAATGCTAATCAAAAGTTGTTAAAATTTGCAATGTGGTTCCGCTTTGGATCTTTGGTGTCTGTAGCCCATTCCCTTCTCCCGACACTTCAGATTTGTTTATTCCCAGCTTGCCCGGATACGACCTGTAGGCATTCCAGCGCTACCCGTTGGGCTTGGTCAGTAGGAACGTCCAACAACAGCTTTTTTACTCTTCAGTTATTGGGACCGGATCAGGGGCGGTTGCACCCGGGCCCAGGAGCCTTAGGGGGCCCATAAGGCCTCTCTTCTCCATATAGGGAGGCCAGTACTATGAATAAAGCATTATAGTTGGGGGCCCTGTTACAGATCTTGCACTGGGGCCCAGAAGCTTCAAGTTACGCCTCTGGACCGGATTGCTGACCAATAGCAGGGCAGAGCTTAATGGGGACGCACAGGGGAAAGAAGTACAGAACAGGGAACTGTGGTAAATGTAGTTTCAGCAGAGATGCGGCGACTGTTTTGAAAAATAGCAATGTGGGGAAACATCAAAAATGAATTACAGCATCATGCCTCCTTCACACGAGCGATGCGTCATCCATTCATGTGGCCGCATCATGTGAAAAGGACGCTGCAGCGGCGGTCGGCAGAATGGCTCTATTTAGCTTTAATAGCTAAATAGAAGCCAGCTGTCTTCTGCAACGAGCTCCAGAGCCAGTAAACTCCCTTTTCAGCTCCTATAGCAATCTATGGGAGCTGCCTGCGATTTTCGTCGAAAGATAGGACATGGCACTTCTTTTGGCGCTGCCAGGATAAATTATGGGTGAAAATTGCCGTCAATTTGGCGACTTTTAGTGGCGATTTTTTTCTCGCAGCTAAAAATCACCCATGTAAATGGATGCATTGGAATCCAATGCTTTACATAGTCGCGATTTTCCGGCGACGTTTTCTCACAGCTGCGAAAAATCGCTCATGTGAAAGAAGCCTTAAAGGTAATGGCTGCGTGATTTATACCCATCACCAGCTGCGCATAAACATGCCAAAACACCTTTCATATCTGGAATTTTTTAGAATTCACTCCACAACCGGAATCCCCCTTTAAGCCAATCTCTAGTTAATTGGTTTTCATATGTGCGTCCCAAGAATGTCTTGAGGGGAAATATAGAATAGCGGTGGAGAATCAGAACTCTGGGCTATCTAGTTTTCTATAATTTGATTCAGTGTTTTCATGTAAGAGGTTATTTAAGGATACGTTCACACAAGGGCGGATTTACTGCGAAAATATACATCCGTTTTTCCACCACAAATCCTCTGGGAATTCTGCATCAGCAAATATATATCATTTTATAGCTTTTCTTGCAAAACGTCCCTGCCTGTGGACTCTGCTATGGATTCGCAGGAAATCCGCGGCAGAATCCGCAGCCTTTTGGATTTGTTAGAGATTTTGACCTCCCTATTAAACTCAATGGGGGAATCTGCCACAAATCTGCAACCAGTCTGCAGTGTAAATTGACTTAAAATCTGCACCATGGGTCAATTTAGACTGCAGATTTTTTGGGCATGGTGTGGATGAGAGTTCTATATATCCCATCCACTTTTCTCCTACTGTGATAATTTAGGAATTTAATTAGCATATCTTTTACCCATGCCAGGACAGAGAACCCCTGTGAGTCCTATATGTCCCACCCACACAGGAAGTGGTTGACAGCTTTTCTTGAGTATGTACAAGAACTCTCAGTCACTTTCTGGGGGCGGAGAAAGCAGGACTCACAGGCTTAGGCTGGATTCACACGAACGTATATCGGCTCGGTTTTCACGCCGAGCCGATATACGTCGTATCTCTCTGCAGGGCAGGGGGGGGGGGCTGGAAGAGCCAGGAGCAGGAACTGAGCTCCCACCCCCTCTCTGCCTCCTCTCTGCCCCTCTGCACTATTTGCAATGGGGAGGGGAGGGGTGGGGCGGGGCTAATTCGCCCCACTTAGCCCCACCCCCATCCCACCTCCTTTCATTGCAAATAGTGCAGAGGGGCAGAGAGGAGGCAGAGAGGGGGCGGGAGCTCAGTTCCTGCTCCTGGCTCTTCCAACCTCCCCCCCCCTGCAGATGAGGACGACGTATATCGGCCCGGCGTGAAAACCGAGCCGATATACGTTCGTGTGAATCCAGCCTTAAACAATTAAACTTTATACTTGAAAACACTGAATTAAATCAAAGAAAACTATAAATCCCAAAACTGTATCTCCCCCTCCATCCTACACTGCCTTCCAAATGGAGTCCCATTTGTTTCAATATAAGCAGGTTTGGGATGAAGGTAAAAAAAATTTGGCTCTCCAGCTCTCCATTTGTGGAACTGCTGTCATTGACAAAAAAAATCATGCAACCATATAGAAATGTTGGATTGCTACAAAACTCGATATACAGTAAATATGTCTCAGGTAGATATGTATAGCGGAAGGATATTACAGGATATAAATCTTAGGTTAATTGTTAATCCGGGTATACAGGGAGGTAGGGACTATCAGGGGTTGATCCAGGGAACAGTCTGATTGCCATTAGGGAGTCGGGAAGGAATTTTCCCCCAAATGGGCTAATTGGCTCCTGCCTCTTGGAGTTTTTTGCCTTCCTCTGGATCAACAACACAGGAGGATAGACAGGCTGGACTAGATGGACATTGTCTTCATTCGGCCTAACATACTATGTTACTATGTAACGGATTACAGTTGGGGTATGATTACGGTAGACACTGGGTCTTGCCACCAGAAGCCCTCAGAGTGCCTTCACAGGAGACGGAATTAGGACGCACGGACATTTCAACAATACAAAGTTAACTCTATGGAGCTTGAATTCCGCACCTGTTAAAAACCACGCGTCTTTAATTCAAAACCGCTTTCTGCTGCAGAATTAAGGACGTCTTGAGGAATTTTACTTGCAAATTCTAATATACAGGAAATGTAATTCCTAAATTCTGTGGGAAAGAAAGCAGTAAATTCTTCAAGATGTTCCGCAGAATGCATTCCGCAGTTACAAACTCAAAAAAATCCGCACTAGTTGACAAAATCCACATGTGCCTACGTGGGAGATCCGCAGCTCTAGAAGCCCATAGGGAGGCATTAGCACCCACAGGGCAGATAAATGCATGCGGATGTGATTTTTTTTTCCAGCGTGCGAATCACACGCGCGGGAAGAAATCGTAGCGTGCTCCATTTTCCTGAGGATCTCCTGCATGGACAGCTCCTGCGGCCTCCATTGAAGTCAGTGGAAGCTGTCCGTATCTAGGGCACCATCGCAGCTGTTTTTGTGCTGTGCAGCGGATCTGCGGTAGAGCAGGAGATTTAAAAACAGTGTGCTCGGCGCATGCGCGTGGCAAGCTGCTGGCGTGCCGAGCATATCTGCCAGGTGGAGGAAAGAAGATCCGGCCTGCACTGAGGAGAGCCACGCTGGATCCGGAGAGGTAAAAAAAATGTATTTTCTCTCTCCATGCGGGCACGCACTGATTCCACTGCCGGATTCAGTAGTGGAACCCGTGCGTGAAAGTGGGCATGAGGCCTTAAGTGCTTCCCCCGTTGCCCTATAGAAAGGTTCCCAGAGGCTACTATTGTGCAGTGTACATCTTGTTGAGACATCGTTGACTACTAAACGCTTCTACAACGAACTCAGACATTTTGCCCAGTTAACAGACTTTGACGAGGAGCGCATCATTGGAATGAGAGAAGCAGGATGGTCGATTCCATGAACTGCCTGCTATCCAGGCCATTCTGACCAAGCTGTTAGGAGGTGTTGGGAGCAGTGGTTACAAGAGGGCATACTTGTAAATCAAACAGGCTCGGGAGAAACCAGTCAGACCACCAGTAGAGAGGATCATTCGATCTTCTGGCAAACACGAGCAGGTCCAACAGTTTCGTTGTCCACCATCCAGACACATGTGGCGCCATCATTACAGACCCTTGCCTCTGCCCGGACTATTTCCAGGCTCTTAGCAGAAGGACATTTGGTGTAACGGTGACCATTACATATCCTGCCATTAACCTCTAACACCATCGCCTTCGTTTGCAGTGGTGGTGAACAAAAAACTTGGACTGCTATGAACTGGAACTGTATCAACTTTAGCGATGAATCCAAGCTCAGTTTGGGAGCCAGCGATGGCCGTGTTTCAGTATCCTGCCTTTACTGTGGAGCGGCACACTGCCCCAACTGCTGGTGTGGTGATCTGGGGAGCCATCATATATGACAGTCAGTCACCCCTAGTAGTATTACGAGGGACACTAACAGCTCAGTTCTGGAACTCCTGTTGCATTTATTGGAGTAGCCGGGATGCCAGCTATGGCAGCCTACAAGTGTGCAGGATCTAGATGCCTAATTGCAGCATCTGTGGGCAATTGTGCCTCAGGATAACATATGGAGCTAGTATGCCTCCATATCACATCATGTATCCAGACTAGAGGCAGCCCAACGGGGTACTGGAGTCTCCTTTGAATTATAAATTTTCCCAATAAACTTATTCTTTTGCCCTAATATTGTACACACCATAACATTCACACACATAAAGTTTCATTAGGTTCCAACATCCCCCTGTTGGTGCATTTTTTTTTTGTCAATGAGCATATAGGCACCATCAGCACCACCCTGAAGACTAATATATATATATATATATATATATATATATATGTATATCTTTGCAAGCTGCAAGCTTTTTACCATGGGCAAATGTACTGCATTATCTATATACTGTGTAATATACCCATGCAGTTACATGACAAACTCAGCCCTGCTACTTCTGCAGTGGCCGGTGGCTGCCTCTTTCTCTCCCCTGGCTATAGTCTATGCTATAGGAACAGTTTGTCTTATGTGAATATGAGTTTTCATTAGAAAAAAAGTCAATCAAATAAGGAAGCAAGCACAGGGGCTACAGGCATCCTCCCCTCCAATCAGAAGGAGGGTGACTTTAAAGAGTTAATGGGCTGACCCAGAAAGAACAAATCTATCTATAATCTGCACAGCTCCATCTACACTACTAGGAAGTGGAGATTATTAAGAAAACTTCATGGAGACTGTTTTTATTCTTGAGAGGATATAGACATAACCAGGAGCACAGGAGACAGAGGAGGGAAAAAAATCATTGCTGCAAGAGGATTTAATTTTCTGTACCGGGCTCTGCTCATGGAAGTAATATACAGCCTCTTATAATAAGCAGTATTTGGTTTCCTACCAAGTTTTCCCAGAAGAAATAAAAAGCACTTGACTCAGTTGCAAGACATCATTTCTAAGAGCAGTGCATTCCAAGCCACATCTGGAGAACTTGAGGTGGTGGTCATCATCATCCTCATCCTACTGCTAGAAGACCATGCTGTGATCTACCAAGGTTCCTCACCAGCCTGGAACCTCAGGTCATGACATTTTTGATAGATTTTTTCCATCCTTGGTTGACTGAAGAGTTAAAAAGTGCAAGTTGTGGACACCTGAAGAAGAGAAGAACTTTGTGAGACCTGAAGAAGTCCAGAGAAGATAAGGAGGAAATAAATTGATATTTTTTTAATACATTCTGCTTCTTCTTTTTTTGATATATTTGTCAATAAATCATCATTAATAGTAAATAGAGAAAAGAACTGGCTGGCTCTTATGGGAATTAAGCACTCCTCCCGCTGCTTGCTCCTGAGGAGGAAGATGGCTGAAGCAGAGAATGTGGAGGTATGAGATGTCTTGGAGGGGGGGTTGAGTCTGGAGATGCAGCAGATTCCTGGAGATGTGAACTTTGCATGTGTAGCATATGGGATGTAGTGGAATGAAGGGCTCCATAGATGCGTTAATAACCCACTAGTGTCAATGGCTGAGTCACTGCTTGATGCTCAGAGCACATCCCTGAAATTGGGATATTATTAACCATTGCTGGGATCTGTAAGATGGGATAGCTGTGGGATTTGCAATGCAGAAGAATTGCCATAGACTGTGGATTGCTTACCTGACTGACCCACATTGTACTTGAAAAGAAGAAGAAGCCGCATTGCCATTGTATAAGAACAGCAGGGACATGAATATGTGTATGCAGTGCCTGTCCTTACATAGTATAAAGAGCTATGTGAGTATGGAAGAGGAGGGGGGAAGGGGTAAACTTGCCAATTGCTTAGGCAGCTACAGACAAGGAGACTGGCACATTGTGCCCTTGACATAGTGGAGAATGCAGGACTTGTGAATGGTGGATTGTGCTTAGTGGCTGTACATAATGATTGACATAGAGGTGCAATACGGTCAGATGTGTTTGAGATCTATGTGGTTTATAGATAGTGTTTGTATTTAGAGGTTATTTTGGTTAAGGTGCAATCATTTAGTATACTAAGTTGAAATGCATTAACTGAGCTTGTGTGGGAGGTCTTGTGTAAATGCAGTCAGTGGGTGACATATGTGTGTCATGCATTAACAGAGCTTGTGTAGGGGGTCAATTCCAATAAAGTATTAAGGATGCAATGAGGGGGATCAGTCAGTGGGTGAAATAGATAGATAGAATTATCTATTTATCTCAAATGAGTTTGTCAGATGCATAGATAGAGCTTTATACCTCACATCTGTCTGTCTTTCCTTCTATATATCATTCTTTCTATTTATCTTCCATCTGTTCAAATGTGTTCTTTAGATAGATATATAGATATGAGATATTTAGAGAGATAGATTTGATATAGAGAGATAGATAGATATGAGATAGATAGATATGTGATAGACAGATAGATATAGAGAGATATGAGATAGATGCATAGATATAGATAGATAGATATGTGATAGACAGATAGATAGATAGATATGAGATAGATTGATAGATATAGATAGATAGATATGTGATAGACAGATAGATAGATATGAGATAGATAGATAGATATGAGATAGATAGATAGATATGAGATAGATATGAGATAGATAGATAGATATGAGATAGATGGATAGATAAATAGATAGATATGTGATAGACAGATAGATATAGATAGATAGATATGTGATAGACAGATAGATATAGATAGATAGATAGGATATAGATAGATATGAGATAGATAGATAATGTTTCTTTGCTCTAGTAAAAAGAAACACTGAAACAAAACAGAACTGAATGAAACTGAAAGCTGTTTTTTGAAAAGCCATTGAAATCAAGGGGAAAAAAATTAACCGTTTATTTCAGCTTTCCTTCCGTTTCTCTGCTCCAGGAACAAGACAGAGAGATGAAAGCCCTGAATGGAGGCTAAACGCTAGTGTGGACTTACCCATATTCTGATATATTACTATCAGTCCCCTTTCACATCTGCTTTTGCGCTCCGTTTTGCCTTTCCATTTGTCTATTCTATTTTTGGAACAGAGAAATTGAAGTTCGGGTAAAAACAGACGGCTGTTTGAAAGAAACACCGGGAAGACGGGTACTGACTAGAGATGAGCGAGCATACTCACTAAGGGCAATTACTCGAGCGAGTATTGTCCTTAGCGAGTACCTGCCCACTCGAGAGAAAAGATTCGGCTGCCGGCGCGGGTGAGAGGTGAGTTGCGGGAGTGAGCAGGGGGAGAGAGAGATCTCCCCTCTGTCCCCCCCCGCGCTCTCCCCCGCCATTCCCCCTGCACTCTCCCGCCGCCCCCCGAATCTTTTCTTCTGAGCGGGCAGGTACTCGCTAAGGACAGTGCTCACTTGAGTAATTGCCCTTAGCGAGTATGCTCGCTCATCTCTAGTACTGCCCTATCTTTCCCGAACGTAGTATTAACTACCTGTGGGAAGGATTGGGCAAGTCCTATCTTTTCTCACCCATACTATTAACAAGCACGATTATTACTAGTGAAAACGAAACCATTGAAACCAATGATTGTGTTTCGGCCCGTTATGCAGCCATGATTGTCACGGTCACATAATGGGCCAAAATCACGCCCATTGGAAGAAGCCCTTAAGCCGAATTTAAACGGATCTGCTTTTTTCCCATTGAAATCAAAGATAGAAAAAAAAACGGAAATGTTTCTGTTTCATTTCTTTCTGTTTGACTTCCGTTTTCTAACAGGATCAAGCACTGCAGACTGCATTTATTGGTCCTGTAAAAAAACGGAAGTCAAACAGAACGGATTCAAATAGAAACATTTTCATTTTTTCTATCATTTTATTGAGGGGAAAAAAACATCAATCTAAATTCAATTCAGCTTCGGTTCCAAAAACGGAACAGAGAAACGGAAAGACCAAACGGAGCAGAGGTGAAAGCGCCTCAGGGGGAGGGGTTACACTTGCACTGGGGATTCTGCTTTCCTGCTGCGTTCGTGGAGCAGGAAAGGGAAATCCCCGTGGCCGAATGGTTCCGTCTCTGGACATAACCGAACAGCGCTGGGCGGGTCCTATTGTCTACAATAGGGTCCGCCCTCTGCCTGCCCATCCGCCCAGTTTTTGGACGGAAGAAAAAGAGGGTCATGCAGTGCTTTTTCTTCTAGCATTTGCTGCCGGAGGCTTCAATGCAGATGTGAAACAACCTTCTAGTGTATAATGTGATACTGTTTGTAGAAAACAGCAACATATTTACAACACTGTATACAAAAAGTATCCCATTTTGTGTAATGAAGAAGATGTACAGTAAAGTATATAATACATGTAGTCAGTGGGCGCCTATAGAAACAGGTGCTTTGTACATTTACTATGTCTGTTTGGGATTGAGTTCAGAGTATACTTTCTACTGTATACAGGCACTCTATGTTGAGGTATAACGCATACAGCCAACAGTACAGCAAATTGCAGTAGACATACGCGCCATGTGCTGAGGAGAGCATGTCTCTTATATAGATTTATGATTCATGCAGCAGACTGCTTATTGGGGTGCAATAGGTTAATTTTGAGCCCTGTACATAATGTATATACTTGTGGGGTCTGCACAGCATAGGACGTTTGGGGTATTTTATGTATTCATACTCTACATTAGGACAAACGTGTTTACGCATGTTTTTGCGCACGTGAAACTCACACCCGCAAAACGTGCTGAAATCAATAGTTTTTCTTCAATAGCACACAGGAATTGTGATATGACTTAGGCTGCATGTCCACGGGCAATGATCTGCGTTGCTATGGAAAGCGCAGCACTGGTGTCATAGTGATTCTCTGCTTGCCGGATTTGAATCACGGCATGCTGCGATTGCCGCGGTGAGCCTATCTATCAGATAGGCTCACCTCAGAGACCTGTCAGTGCTCCTCCCCCATGGTGGAAGCGATATTCCGCCTCAGTCGTGGACAGGGGGCCTTACATTATCTTTCTACATATTACATAGATAGCTGCCATAGAAGTCTATGGCAGGGTAAAAAAGCAAAGGGAAGGGTGTGACCCAGCGGGCAACCCTTGATCGTATGCAAATACACTCGGTTGCGGTGACCGAATTTACGCATACATTCGTCTGGCGAAGCCCTTAAGCACATACGTCATGCAGGTATAACTGGAGTGCAATGCAAAGATGGAAGTTCCAAATGAAGTTTTGATGTATAGTCTACAGGTACCTGGACGTGTATAAAGCATTTGTTCCCTGTGACTTTAACACGTGTATTGCAGTATATTATAAAATTATACTACTTTCTGCTTGTATTCTAAGTAAGGAAATAAAATAATCAGTCCTACTGAGCCCCGTGTCCCCAGTTGAGAGCAATACATGTGTCTCTGCCCCCAGGCAGGTGACGGAAGAAACTGGAAGGCAGCAGCTGCCTGGCATTGAGCATACTGTAAGTAACAGGGACTTCAACAAGCTACTTGATCTGGAAAAACGAATGCTGTCTTGGAATGTGACCAGGCTGCGTGTTACTGCTCTGCCTGATTCTGGGCATTCGCTTAGTCTATGGGAGTTATGGAAACCCCTTGATGTTTTCTTAATGCGACCCTCCGATCCTGGAGAAACAAGGATGGCTGCACGGCTTCTCTGACTTCCTGATGCACATTGTGTATTAGTTTGCATTGGTAATCTAAGACACTACTTGCTGCTCTGACGGGCTAGTCCTGTTCACATGAGCATTACTGGCCACTCAAAGCAACGTTTAGTGTCTTAGACTAGCAGTCAGAGAAGTGGTGCAGCCAACTTTGTTCACCAGGACTGGGGGCTCTCTTTAACCATCATAGACTTCAGTGGAGAAAGTCATACATTGCATGGGCCAGCTTGTCCTGCTTCCATAGATTAAATGCTCATGAGACCTTGTTTTCCCCATGGGTGGGGGTCCTATGGATATGCTTTAAATATCTCTCAATGATATAATTTCCCAACTCCAGACTATATGTTCTATTAAGACATGGATGACAGAAAGGGGTCTCCAGACTGGGACTCCCCTCTCTGAACCAGAGCGGAAATCTGGAAACAACAGGTTTTGCGGGGACTCAGTAATCAGAGCAGTCTGCATGATTGGAGGAGATTGTTGATGTGCCCAATGGGCAGCTGGTGTGTACCCTCCACACCCATGTCTATGAGTAACATATCTCTACCTGTACACAGGTAGGGAGAGATATGTCAGTTGCAGAAAGGATATTTGGAACAAGGCCCTTTAAATCTGAGATTGCCCGGTCTAGACAGGATTGCTTTAATTGGGATATTACAGGGTTTTCCCACTGATAGAAGCAAAACAGGATTAAAAAAAGCAAAATGCATTGTGTTTAGCGATGTCCCATTTTATTGTGATGCCCTATGCATGCGTCTAGTTTGTCTATGTGAGATGTACTTCCCAGCATGCACAGTGTGAGCTGGTATTGTCTTCTAATGCATTCTGTAGTTGTGAGCGGAGTGCATCCATTTGTGATATATTCTGTCGGATAGCAGATGTGTATTACTCATTTCCATTGGGGCTCTGCAACCCATTGAGACCTACATGAACTCTGTGTATCTGCTGCATTCATTCTGATGCCCTCTTACATGCAGTGGGGGAGCGGGCTCTCTGTGTATGAGGTACACTGACAAGTACAGTATTAGTTCTGACAAAATAAGCACATTCAAGCCATATCTCCAAATAAAAGGACCCTTTGATTTCCTTTAAAGAGCCTCATGATGACAACCCCTTCTGTAACTATAGCCACAGTGATTGTAACTGGACCCTTTCTTGTATCACTAGGAAACCCTTAGTGTGCCATAAATTTCCGATCCTGTGGATGCTACAACTGAGTAGTTGAGGTGTTCTGGGCATGTGTGCACACTGTACGACACTATTCACGAGGGCACTGTATGGCAGTATTCATCAGGAGACTATATTGCACTATTCACAAAGGCAAGATATGTCACTATTAATTAATGCAATTTATAGCATTAGTCAGTCAGAACAATGTATTGCAATATTAATTAAGACAATGTATGGCAGTAGTCATTGAGGCACTGTTTGGTACTATTCATCAAGGCACTGTATGGCACTATTAATAAAGGCAATATATGGCACTATTAGCCGAGGAGATACAGGACACTATTTTTCAGGGCATCGAATGGCACTGTATAGCGCATACCTCATGGCACTGTATGACATTAGTCATCAAGGAAATGTAAGGGCACTGTATAGAACTGTTCATCATTGCATTGTATGGCACTATTAACCCTTTCCAATCCACTGTCTGACGTCTGAAGACTTTCTGATTGAAGGCTGCATAGCTCCGATGTCGGAAAAAGTCCGGCAGGGTATTCTTACTGTATGTTACTGGCCGCTCTGTTGTCGGGGGGCCTCTCCAGCATGTCCCATACCGCAGTACTGGCTCTAGCCAGCAGATGGCGCCATTGTATAATGGCAGAAAGAGAAAGCCCCCTAGGAAACCCTGAATCCAAAATTGGATTGCAAAGGGTTAATCAAGGCACTGTATGGCACTATTCATCTTAACAATGTATGGAAGTATTTGTCAAGGCTGCATGGCACTCAGAGCACTGTATGGCAATATGAATTAAGCCACTAAATAGGACTATTCATCATGGCACAATATGGCAGTGTAGGAAACATGCTGCTAACATCTTAAATTGCATCCATGATCTTTAAGTTGCATGTTACCGTATATAAGTACTGAGCGGATGGCCTGGAGAATATTGGGGCATATATGTAATAAGTAAGGCTTGCACTAGCATAAATGCAACATATACTAAAAGCTTAACGCCTAGTAATACATTTGTCGCGTCTCTTGGCGCTCGCAACAAAAGTGTGACGTCTTGATGCCACAGTGCTGGTGCAAGCCAGGTAATAAATATTGATTGGCATAGTTTATAAATCATGCATTATTATATATGTAGCATTCATGCGAGCAGCTAACAGTGATAAATGTGCCCTTGTGTGGAGATTTGGTGGAGTACCAAAAAATCTTTCACAGCAGAGCCGAGTCTGCCAGGGTGATGCAGAGATGATAATATATTTTAGCAAGGACATATCATAACGTGGTTTTACATAGGACTGCGGGTAAAACGACTACTTTGTCAGAGAATTATGGTGCAGCAGGATAATTAAGTGCTGCTACTTCTGTAGTGAAATACATGTTGCTGGAGCAGAGATGAATAGAAGGAGGTGTATAGTAAATTCCATTAAGGACGAGTATATATACAGCTCGGCCCATTAAAGAGCCCTGTGTTACCTTCTGGCAGCACTGCGCTGATCTACTGCGCTGATGCAAGAAATCTACTAATTGGTTTTACTGCAAATTGCTGCAGCAAAGTCCTGCATTCCAATGAGAGCAGAAGAGCAGCACTTGTAGCCGGTGCCAGTCTGCAGCGCAGAGCAGTTAGGAGCTTTCCACGGTGCTGCAGGACAGCGGAAGGAGGGGGCACAGGTTCGCTCTGCTGTACAATGCGGAGGGTGTCATAGAGATTCATAGCTCTGATGCCATGCAGTGAATGGCAGCTCCACGGAACATTGCTGATCGCAATCTGCTGATTAGCCTCATTAATTTAAGGAAATCTCTTTCTATAATGAAGGAGATTTGATGTTTCTCCAAGAAATGCTATTGACTCATCAATCCCCAGTGTGTCAAAACATGGAGCCAGAGCTGAGCTTCAGATGTTGCAGAGATGACTTTGTCTGATGATATAGTAGAGGGGCGTTGGGGACATATTATGCGGTTGGGTTTAGCAGATGTGGCACACAGAGTTTCAGGTGTTGCGGAGCTACAGTTGCAAGAACTCCCAGGAATTGTCTATTGATTACTAATATAATGAGGTTTGATTATTATCACAAGTCACTATTATAAATACCGCTATGCAAAACGCTTTTCCATGCCCACAAGCGCAAATCAACTGCGGTTTTCCACTCGCAGGAGGGAAAATCGCAGTATGTCCTATTCGAGTGCGAGCCTTGCACGGACGGCCTCTATTGCAGTCAATGGAGGTCGTCCGTCCTGTGGTCATTCTGTGCATGTGCGGCGGTGCACTAGACAGCACATCCACAGCACAGAGAAGACAACTGACAGGTACGCGGGGGTCACCGCTGGGGCACAGGGTCTGATTCAGCCGCGAGACCTCGCAGTCGGAATCCGACCTGGCCGTGTGCATTTGGCCTAAAGGTCTTTTATTGAGCACACTAAGTAATCATCCACAGTGCAGGGAGAAAACATAAGTGAATCTTAGAATTGAATCACCTGTAGATTCCCATTTAACAGCAATAACCTCCACCAGGTGTTTTTTGTACCGTGTTTCCCGATAGTAAGACCTACCCCGATAATAAGCCCTACCCTAATTTTCAGGGGGAGGGGGTGTGTGAGGGGCTTGAAAGAAGCCATAGCTATACTAGAGATAAAAAAAAAACAGCAATACTCACCTAGCCGGCGGCATCCCGGTGCTTTGTGATGGTTTTCGGCGCTACAGCAGGCTGCTGTGTCCTCTGTGCTGACAGCATTCTCTTCCTGTTAATGGGGCTTAAAATAGCCCGCCTCCAGGAGCGAGTGTAGTGATTGCATCACGAGCACCGCTGGCTCAGCCAATCAGAGCCGGCACTCGATCATTCACAGCCATTCAGTGAATTACATCACTGAATGGCTGTTATTGGTTCATCGAGCGCCGGCTCTGATTGGCTGAGCCAGCGGCGCTCGTGATCCAATCACTACACTCCCTTGCTGGAGGCAGGGTATTCAAAGCCCTGTTAGTTACCAGGAAGAAAATGCTGTCAGAGCAGAGGACACAACAGCCTGCCGCAGCATTGGAGGCCAGCACGAGGCACTGGGACGCTGCTGGCTAGGCAAGTATAAGATACTCCCGAAAATAAGACACTGTGCCTCCTTTGGGGAAAAAATTAATATAAGATAGTGTCTTTTTTTCCTGGGAAACACGGTAGATGCAAATAAGATTTGCACAATGTTAAAGAAAAACTTTGGTCCATTCCTTCCTGCAAATGTCTTTCAGTTCCCCAATATTTCTAGAATGCCTTGTGTGTACAGCCCCCTCCAGAAAAAAAGTTTGGTACCGTGTTAGCCAGTGAATGTCCCGGGATCTTATAGTCCTGCTGTGTGTTGGGGATTTGTATCCTGTCCGCGGTCCGTACATGTCAGCAGGTCTTACAGCTCCTTACCTTACTGGGATAGGTTCCTTTTTGTGTGTCAGAGGGCAATGCACTCCTGATTATAAGGCTCCTCAAATTTGGAGGTTGGCTGTAACACTAAAGGGGAGGGTCTGGGAATATGGTTTTTAGGCGGTCATCCTCATGTAGTGTATGATGAGTTTCCTTGCTGTTCTCCTTCGACTCTCTATCTGTGGATTGTAGGTCGCTACAAGAGATACACAATTGGAGACAATACAGAGAAAAAACCATTGTGTACCTCTAGTAATGAGCTGCAAGGTTTTTTTGAGGATAGCAGCTGTACTTCCATGATCACCATTCTTCTTCAGTGTTCTCTAAGGACACATGAACAGAAGATGTTGCAGTCCGCAGAGTCTTCTGCTGGTCCCCTTTCACGACTGCCTGTAATGATATTATAGTGATCGTAACAGGATATCCACTACTAAGGAGAGCAGCAACAGTCCTACATTTTCTCCATTTGTATAGTATATCATTTTAGTCACTTATTAGGATATATACAATTAGAACATTTATAACACGACAGCTTAGATATAGTGTAGCGGCTGAGTCTCAGTAACATCTACATAAGTCAGATATCAGCTCTACACAGTGATAGTGTTTACAGTGCAGTTACCTTCAGTGATCACAGGTGACGCCTTCTCTGATTGGTGTCAGCTACTTTCTCTTTTCTTCTCTATATGGCCCAGACTACTATGAAGGTTTCCTAAAGCTACAAAATGTCTCTGTACAGTCTCCCTATCCTGCCATTACCCCAATGCCCCTCTCAGTGCCTGCCACAGTAAAAGTGTCCTTCCTTGTGGCACACAAAGTAATAGTGCTAGCACACAGTAATAAATCCCCCATAGTGACCACCACAAGAAATAGTGACTCCTTTGCGCCCTCACACAATAACACCCTATTTATGACCCGCATAGTAATAATTCCCCTCCGAGCCCCCCCCAAAGTAATAATGCCCACTTTATATCCCAAAAAAGTAATAATACCACCTATGCGTACAAAGTAATAGTAGTCCCTGTGTGTCCCTTTAAGGGGTTGTCCCAGTTAAATTTTTTTAAACAATGCTCCCTATGTATAAAAATAAAAAACAATCCTATATTGATCTCTCCATTCTGAGCGCCAGGTCTGTGTCGACAGACTGCTGTCAGCTGTGTACAGTATGACATAGGCTGCTACAGCCAATCTAAGTCGTCAGTAGTTGGACACCGAGGTCTGTGATTGGTTGCAGCAACATGTGACATCTCATACATACACTGCTGCAGGCTGTTAATACAGTGTCATAGTGGCACCTGATGACATTGCAGCTGCGGTAGAGCCAGGAGAGGTGAGTATAGGGTTGCATATTATTTTTTATACATAGGGAGCATGAATTATTAAAAAAAAATAATAATTCAGACAACCCCTTTAAAATAATAGAGGGGTGGAATAAACCCAATGGCATGGGTAGAAAAGGAGAGGGGTGGAACAAACCCGATGACATGGGAGGCTTAGGTCCCAGATGAATGTCTAGAGTTCAGAAGGGCTGTGAAGAGTGAATGAACTCTGGAGGTGCTGCCAACCAGGAGAACCCACCAAGGTGGGCATGGCCGATGTGTGAAGGGCTATAGAAAGAAAAGACTGGTGGATAGGTGCAACTCTCCAGAAAAGATGGTGGGACGGTAGGATGTATTATCCAACTTCTCTTTTATTAACTACTAGCTGATATACCCGGCTTCGCCCGAGTTAATTTGGTACTGGTGTTTATCTGGTGTTCACATGGAAAATCTTATGAAGTCATGGTTACTTTAGAGATACGGGGAAAAAAATATGTTCACCATTTTGCATAGTTCTTTGCGTTACCCAGGAAACACCACGTGGAGGTAACCATACAACGTTTCCTTTGTATAAAATGACATCAGGAAGTGAGAGAATTAGATTTTGTACGTAAAATGTGGATGCTAATTCTTTTGCACTTACAATTGAACAATCGAGTTGGGACCCATTAACTTTTCCTATTTATGACATAATCAATGCTCATGCCAAATTTCGAGTTTCTATGACACCGGGAAGTGAGAGAATTAGATTCCATACGTAAAATTTGGACGCTAATTCTTTTGCGCTTACAATTGAACAATCGAGTTGGGACCCATTAGCTTTTCATATTTATGACACAATCAATGCCGTGCCAAATCTCAAGTTTCTATTACACCAAGAAGTGAGAGAATTAGATTTTGTATGTAAAATGTGGACGCTAATTCTTTTGCGCTTAGAATTGAACAATCCAGTTGGGACCTATTAACTTTCCCTATTTATGACATAATCGATGCTCGTGCCAAATTTAAAGTTTCTATGACATCAGGAAGTGAGAGATTTAGATTATGTACGTAAAATTGTGACGCTAATTCTTTTGCGCTAAAATTGAATAATCGAGTTGGGACCTCTTTACTTTTCCTATTTTGGACATAATCTATGCTCGCGCCAAATTTCATGTTTCTACGATATCGGGAAGTTGGAGAATTAGTGGCGACTCAGTCAGTGAGGGCTTTCGTCTTTATATGTATATAGATATATAAAAAAAAACAGCATAGGATACGCGTTTCGGGAAGAACCTCTTCTTCAGTCAAGCTGGGTGGGGCATCATTTCTGGGACCAAGGGACACAGGGCCCAAAAGTGCTGGTGGTTCTGCAGGCAGAAGATGTTGGGCAGCCAGGACTGTGACAATGACCCCATCTCCTCACAGAACTGCCAGGAATGTCATCATTAGGTGCAGCTATTGTATGGAGAAGCTGGAGCCATGTGTGACTGGTCATATGACTATCATTCATGGAAGGTCCTTTAGGCCCCAGGAGCCATGGCGCAAGGAGAAATGGTGCCGGTGTAGAAGCAGAAAGTGGGGCAGCGGCGGTTTAGAAATGATCTTAGGCCGGGCTCACATGAATGGGTCGGATTCTGCATGTGGATATCCACATCGGAAGGCCTGCAATACATCGCAGGAAGTAATGGTGAATGGTCACGGAAGATCGTGGATATGATCACTTTTCTGCGCAGATTACGCAATGCACAGCCTATCGTCCGCGCAGAAGAAAGATCTTTCGCTCCTTTCCAGCTGGCATTCCGAGCATTTCCGTCTCTCATATGGAGGCAGTCCGCATCGAATGTGCGCTAAAATAAAGAATCTGCGATTTTACTTCCGATTGTCGAATTTGCAATTCATACCCATGCATCTGAGCAAATTGGCAAAAGTTCAAAGTTATCAATGCCCGCGCGGGCGCTAATCGGCGAGCTCACAATTCAAATCTGTCCATGTGAGCCTAGTCTAAGGCCCAATGTCCACGGGTGGACCTAATTTGCGAAATCCGCAAATCAAGCTGCCCATAGGGAAGCACGGGCGTCCGCACATGAATTAAAGCATGTGGATTTGTTTTGCGAACCTTTTACTCCAGAAAACAAATCCCAGCATGCTCCATTTTAGTGCGGTTCAAGCACGGACGGCTTCCATTGAGGTTCATGAAAGCCGTCCCATCTGTCAGTTGCGGGCAGGCCGTGGATGCCGATATCTCCCTCACTTCCGAAATCTTCACTCTCTTGGCACTTCCTTCACTGGGCATCCGTCAGCCTTCATTGACTGCAGTGCCAGTGATCATTTCCGAATGACCTGACCAGTGTTGCTGCGCTCACCAGAGGCCGCTGGCTGTCCGATAAAAAAAGCGCTAAGAGTACAAAGATTTCGGAGGCGAGGTGCAGCATGGTATCTTCTGAAATCAGCTGCAGAAGCAAAGCTGCTTTCAAGTCAAAATCCGCACCGGGTATTTCCACTACGTGTAATCATACCCGAAGAAGGCTTAAAAGGGCAACTAAGCCATACTGCAATATATTTACAATAAAAGAATCTAAATAATAAAGCAAAAATACGTATTTGGAATGCCAGAAATGCACTTTTTTGGTCACCCTGTCTCCAAGAAAAATGTAATAAAAAGTGATCAAAAAGTTGTATGTATTCAAAAATGGTACCAACGAAAACTGCAGGACGCGCCGCACAAAATGTGCCCTCGTACAACGAAAAAATTATGTTATTGTGCGCAGAAAATGGAGACAGAAAATAATTTTTAAAAAATTAAATATCTAAAAAAAAAAAGTAGCACAGCAAAAAAAAAAAACTATACAAGTTTGGTATTGTAGCAATCATACTGACCCATAGAATAAAGTTATCATCACGCCATGTTTTTTGCAGTTTGTGCGCCGTAGAAACAAGACACACCGAAAGATGGTGGAATGTCGTTTTTGTTCCATTTCTCTCCACTTAGGATTTTTTTTAAGTCTTTCAGTACATTGTATATGGTACATTTAACAGTACCACTGAAAAATACACCAAAAAAAGGCTCTCATACAGCTAGATCCATGAATAAATAAAGGAGTTACGATTTTTTTAAAGGGAGGAGGGATAAACGAAAATGGAAAAAAAACAAAAAAGCTCCTTCACTAAAGGGTTAAAGGAGATGTCTCGAGGCAGGAGTGGATTTTTTTTTTTTGCCCAGTCCCCCTAATTAAGCATACATTACTAAGCCCCCCTGTAAATGACTTTTCTAGCTGGTTTGTACTTACTGTTCCAGCGTTTCAGCAACTTCTAAAAATTTTCCCAAGATGGCCGCCGACTCTTTTCCCGTCGCTTGCTGTAGCCCGACGTGCGCGCTCCCGAGACGCTACCAGCTGTGTCTCCCTGACAACCAGACGCCCCGCAGCCACCGACCGGACTCCTGGAGTGAACACGGCCAACCAGTCACCCACCGCCAGGCAGCAGGTAACCCGCGCAGCCCCCCCCCCCCCCCCGGCACAGCGACAGCCCCCCCCGGCACAGCGGCAGCCCCCCCATCGCAGCGGCAGCCCCCCCCCATCGCAGCGGCAGCCCCCCCCCATCGCAGCGACAGCCCCCCCCATCGCAGCTGCAGCCCCCCCCATCGCAGCGACAGCCCCCCCATCACAGCGGCAGCCCCCCCCCGGCGCAGCCCCCCCATCACAGCGGCAGCCCCCCCGGCCCATCACTTACCAGGACGGCGGGACAGCTGGACGGCGGGACAGCTGGGCGGCTTCTCGGCTCTGCACCTTCCTCTAACAGAGGATGGTACAGAATGGCCGCTCCAGCGCGCTCCCGAGCAGTGACAGCTCGTCTGCGCATGCGCAGAAGAGCTGTAGCGGGGAGCACACTGAAGCGGCTCGTGCTGAAAGGAGAAGAACGGACTGCGCAAGCGCGTCTAAAAAAGCAAGCTGCCAGCGAATTTAGACGGAACCATGGAGACGAGGACGCTAGCAACGGAGCAGGTAAGTGGAATAACTTCTGTATGGCTCATATTTAATGCACGATGTATATTACAAAGTGCATTAATATGGCCATACAGAAGTGTATAACCCCACTTGCTGCCGCGGGACCACCCCTTTAAGGTGTGTTTTGGAAACAGAACACTTTTCCAAATTTTCAACCGCTCACTGGATAGATGAAAACTGATTAATCAAAGAAAATCTGATACTGCTGGGAATCCCACCGATTCTGCGAAAGGGGGCTTCCCGTTTCCCCATTCCTCCGCACTGTACGTTCACTGGAGATTGAATGGATCGTCGGTTGCACATTCACGGTGCTGTTCCTTTAAATGTCAATGGGATTTCTGGAAATAGCCAAGTACAATGCTCCTATCTATTTCTATCAGCCCCATTGAAATGATGGAGCTGCAGTTACCCAAGCGTAGCCAACAGTCTACTGAATTATGGGGAAATGGGATCCCCTGTTCTCTGGATCGGTGCTGGTCTCAGAGGTCGAACCCCCATGGATCCATCAGTTTACATCTATCCAGTGGATGGCTGAAAACTTGAAAAAACGTCTTGTCTTCAGTATAGCCTTGTAAGTTTATGAACCTCTTAGGAGTTTTAGCAATGTAACAAGAAAAATGTGACTGTTATATACCACTATAATCCCCTATATACCACCATAATCCCCTATATACCAGTAAAATCCACTATATAGAGGAGAATGCAGAAAAGCCTGGAACTGTAGCCTTGATAAAAGCATGCATGTTGTGCAGAGACTAAGAGGTAGATTGATTATGGTGAGGACGATACTCCACAAGATCTTCATTCTAGCATAGGGAATTAAAGGGCCCCATAACAAAGCTTAAAAGGGGGCCCTCACCCCAATGAAAGCTTCATTCAATGTAGTACATTTCCTAAAGAAAGAGGACCTGTCCGCTCTCCGGTTATGTCTGTTTTAGTAAATACTTGTATTCTACATCTCATAACAATTCTGAAGCATCTTTTCTTTGAGCTCTGCACTGGAACTCTGTTATTCCTCCTGGAAATGTATGAATAAATCGATGACTAGGCATTACTATGTAAGTAGAGTGTCTCGCTACACAGTCTGACACTGTCAGCACCAATTGGACAGAGACAGGCTGTGTAGATTCCGGCCCTATTGGTAAGGGAAAAGGTACCACCTAGTTGTCAATGCATCCATATATTTCCAGTAGGAATTACAGAGGAACAGCATAATTCAGAGTTCCAAGAAAATGTGCTCTAGAATTGGCAGTATTTACTAAAATAGACAATACAGGTGAGCAAACAGGTCCTCTTTATTATGTTTCACAAGGATTTATTGGGATTTTTCCCTTTCCCATCCACTGTCTGACGTCTAAAGACATTATAATTGAAGGCTGTACAGCTCCGATATCAGAAGACGTCCGGCAGGGTATTCTTACTGTAGATTACTGGCTGCTCTGTTGTTGGGGGACCTCTCTAGAATGTCACATATTGTAGTACTTGCTCTAGTCAGCAGATGGCGCCATTGTATAACGGTAGAAAGAGAAAGCCCCCTAGGAAACCCTGAATCCAAAATTGGATTACAAAGGGTTAACTGATAAGGTGGCAACACTCTGCCGCAAAGACCCCGTGCAGGGGGATATATCCATTTTCAGCGGAGTACAGAGATCTAGTAACAATTTAACATAAGGGGTAACAACAAAAAGAAAAGAAAAGGGGCAAACAAATGTAAATTGTCTACAGGGAATATCAAATCTAACCCTATATATTGTACGAGGAAGAAATAAATCGGAATGTCTCCGAAAACTATGACATTTAAATCATGTAGGTCCAGCTCCACTTATATCTCAGCATTAACCTGCGGGTCTTTCACCTATTCTTTCTCCCTATTAGAGACTCCCAAAGTAATGTAGATTTGGAACATTAACAAAAGTCATCCAAGGATCCCATATCTTTTGCAATTGAGTGATTGTATCCTGACGTATAGCTGTACGTTTTTCGTCTAGGAGGGTCTTATTCATGCGAGATATGAGTGGTTCAAATGGGAGAGTTGGTTTTCGCCACTGTTGTGCTATTGAGATATATGCTACCATAGTAATGTATTGCAGGGGGCGTTGCGAATACCTGCAGTTTTGTCTCCCAGTAATTGGACAAAGGGGTTGAGTCCAGGACTCTTTCCAGTAACAGAGGCTATAAGGTGACATACCCTTTTCCAGAAAGCCTGTGCTATTGGGCAAGTTCACCAAATGTGGTGGTGTGTGCCCACCTCATCACAACTTCGGAAACATAACATGGAGACCATGGGGTAAAAGGCATGGAGCCTCTCGGGAACGAGATAAGCTCTGTACAGCACCTTTAAGGATGTCTCAGTCAGGGAGCTTTGCCAGCTGTTTTTGCTTATGTAGTGGCCCAGTACATCATTCTGGTCCCCTGCATAAATGTCATACATGTATGTCTTATGTAGATGCTCTGTGCAAAAGCGTCTTGTCCTTCTGTTATGTGTATTGCACAGCTGCAGCAAATGATGAGTTAATGTCTGCAAAAGTGAGCTGACTGTCTGTAAATGTATCCATTTTATCCTGCCACGTGGTATGAGAGAGGCTATAAAGGTGAGCGCTTGAGAGCGAAAAGAGGTCCATGTCTTCTGGGTTTCTGTTTAAGAGTGCCAGCTACATGGGGGCACCTTCAGCTCTCATGTAGTGAAGAATGGAGGAGAAGGAGAGATTTCCTGGAGTGCGTGGTTAAGGAATGACGATATAGTGAGCCCCCGAAGAGAGAGTGAGTATCGAGCGAGTGCAGTCTTTCAAGGCCTAATGCAGAGGTACTCAATTATTTGTTTCACGCCCACGTGTCTCAGAGTCTGGGACCGCCTGGCGGAGGTACTCTACAGTTATTGTTCCCACTCAAGCATCCTGAAGTTTGGCTCATGCTGAGTGGAGGTACTCTAGTTTCTCTAATTCCTGCATCTTTCAAGCCTGTCATTTGTGCCTTGTATTGCTATAGTTAGTCTTCAAGTAAAAGTTATTCCAGGCCCTGACCGTTCCCGGGGACCTGAGGTACTATACTACTGTCTATGGCTCATTTATTTCCCTGCCAGGGGGTACCGTAACGGTGGCGTCACCCATGACAACCATGACCCCTGTTCCCCGGTTTATTAGGCATCCCCATTCCGAGGGAGCGTGGTAAGTGCCGCCGTGATAAGCCAGCATCTTACCCTCCCAGCTCCTCAACGTAAGCCGTGTGCTTGGGGTCACCCTACAGGTTGCTGCACTTAAAGTTTCACAGCAGTGGTGCCAACGGTTTAATGTCAATGAGGAATGTAACTCTGACTCCCATTGAAGCATGAAGGGAGCATGAAGCTTGGTATCTTGCAACATTCCATTCAGGATATTATAGAAGTGAGATAAGGTGCCTGGATGTATGGGGCAGAATTTACATATGGCTTCCATGTGGTTCAACCTACCTCAGCTGATAGTGGCATAATGGAGGACTAATAGGGGAAGACCAGCATCTTTCTCCACCATTCTTGTGGAGGAGATTTATATTGGCTATTAAAAGGTGATATTGAGATCAATTTACCATGTATGAGAAAGTCGTAGAAGGAAGTCAGTTTGTTTGTTTGCCACCATATAAATTGTGCATGGTTATAGAGTAGTGGGGTGAGTGGAGAAGGGATAGAATGGGGGGTCAATTTGAACCTGACCTGTCTCCATAACAAAATAGAGACAAATGAAAGTGGTGCAATGTTTCTAAAATTAGGAGGGAGGGGGGATTTAGTCCAGAGTAGGGAAGACCATTTATGAGGGGAGAATAAAGTTGCTTCAATGGAGGCCCATAGCGGTGCTAGGGAGCCAGCATAAATGGGTGGGATCTGCACCAAGCCGGCTGCTTTGTAATATTTGAGGATACATGGAACAGACAAACCCTCAAATTTCTTATCCAAATACATATTGGATTTAGATATTCTGGGGCACTTATGTTCCCAGATGAAGAATAGTATTTTTTTGTTCTTTTTGAATATTTGGAGCTCTAAGGCAGGTACAGGAATGGGGAGAATTCTTAACAGGAAGAGAAGTTTTGGTAGCAAGGTCAACTTTATACTATGGATACATCCTATCCATGAGAGGTAAGGGCACTCCGACCTGGCCAGATCTAAGCCTAGCTGGCAGAATAATGGCTCATAATTCCATTTATAAATGGTTAGGTCCTCTTTATTAAAGGTTACCTGTCATGTAGCCCCATAAACTAAAGTTCCCTTACTATCCGCCCGGTGCTTTGAGCGGACTTATCTCTTCATTGTGTCACACACTGTCCTCTCATTATGGACAGCATAAATGAAGAATCCACTCAATGCACCAAGCAGACAGCGAGGGAACGAGGAGGCAGATGAGTATAAACATCACATCCAAGGACTTTAGTTTATGGGGCTCATAGCACATGATAAGCCCCCTTTACAGTGTTAAAGAGGTCTCACCCCTTCCCTTAGGCAGTTGTAGATGTACATTATTTCAGCCATAAATCTTGGGTTTTCTTCATCTCTGTATCTTTTCTCTCTTTGTGCTTACTCAGTGGGTGGTCTCTCCTCGGTGTGATGTCATAGCTGTGCTGTGTGCTCTGAACCAATCACGGGTCTCCATATAGATCTCCCCTCCTCTCCCCCTTGTGCTGTGTTGCTGAAACACTGAGTGGGAATCTGCAGCTGCATCTCCCTCCTCTCCCTCTTCCATGTCTTCTTTCTGATTTATTACTCTAGATTGTTTTTTTTTGTCATACAGAAAGTTTTCAAACATTTACCCAATCCCGCAAGCAGGGAAATTACAGGTTGTCTTAGGGAGTTGATATTTGAGCAATTTTCGATATAGTCTTGCTCATTCACCTACGCATTTAATAATAATAATAGCATTCTCCTGTTGTGCACTAAGCCATCAGTCAGTGTCGTGACTAAGGAGCGTTTCTACTGTGGGCTTGGTGCATTGTCATTCATGTTGGCAGTTCTCTTTAGATTTGCATATCCTATATTTGCTTATGCCAAGTCATATATCATACTGGTATTAATGGCAAATACACAATGGCTGAACATTTTCTTTAATAACGACATTTTTTTTCTGATGTAACTTGAATCTTGCTGTAAAAAAAAGCAATTACTGCGGAATTGGTCAATTGCTTTTTAATTTGCTAACTTAATGATTTAAATCATTGAGAATTGTGTTTAATAATTATTACTGCAGATAGAAATAAATTAACACCATAAAGGGCATCTTAGATAGATGATAGCTAGAGATGAGCGAGCGTACTCGGATAAGCACTACTCGCTCGAGTAATTGGCTTTATCCGAGTATCGCTGTGCTCGTCCCTGAAGATTCGGGTGCCGGCACGGAGCGGGGAGCTGCAGGGGAGAGCGGGGAGGAACAGAGGTAAGATCTTTCTCTCCCTCTCTCCCGCCCGCTCTCCCCTGCTCCCCGCTGCGACTCACCTGTCAGCCGCAGCGGCACCCGAATCTTTAGACCCGAGCACAGCGATATTCGGATAAAGCCAATTACTCGAGCGAGTAGTGCTTATCCGAGTACGCTCGCTCATCTCTAATGATAGCTAGATAGATAGTGTCACGGTGTCTGCAGGAGGCTAGTGTCACGGTGGCTGCAGTCCATGATCCCACCTAGCTGCAGTAAAGTAAATGTAGGGGAACTGGATGTTATGTGCTGGTTGATGTTATAGTGTAGCATGGTGCAGGTCCCCCAATGCAGATCCAGGGGTCAGGAAGGGATTACCATCAAAAATGCTTTTATTGTTGCTTCAGGTGGCAAACAGGACAACATTGCATACATACATCCGGGCTCAGAGGTGGGGACTGGAGATACCGGTTGAAATTTCAAAATTCTCATACTACTTAACCAGGTTTTTCACTAGGGCCCTGGGAAGACTCATGCAGCAGAAGACTTTCTGAAGTGGTTTTTATAAACTTCTGGGGTCCTTCAGCTGCATCGTTCCCCGGTGCCGGGTGACGTCTTCTTAGCAGACCGTTTTTTCAGGGTGGTTTCCCCTTCCCAGTAATCTTTTACTGAGCCGGCTACCTGAACCACGCAGGGATTGATCCCACAACCTTGTAAGCGAGAGCTTAGGACTGCATTTCTGCTTCCTTAACAGTCTGCGCCACACGAGGCTCTGGCCTCGTATGAATTACATTTTTGTGTTAAACACATATTTAAAGAATTTTCGGTGTTTTTTTTTAACATTTTTGATCACAATATATAATTTAAAAAATCCTGCATTTGTTACACTGAGCGCAGAGCCTAATAATAGGCTGATACTTCCTGTGGAGAAAGCTTTAGAGCAGTTATCTCACTAACATCACAGACAGGATTACTCTGAGACATAACACCTATATGTAAATATCACAGGATCCACCATTCACAAGAGGTGATGTCACAGCCCACCTCCTCCTCCTCCCTGCACACTGACAACTGAGCCTAATAATAGTCTCTCACTTCCTGTTCTGTACAGAAAACTTCTCAGCTGTCATCTCGTTATCATCACAGGCAGGATTACAGTGAAAGGTGACACCTATATGTATATATAACACAGGATCCACCATTCACAATAGGTGATCAAATGTGACTTTCTACTCCCCTCCCTGCAAAATAACCTCAGCATGCCTAGACCAGTCTCCCATACAAGTAAATGGGTACCCTCCTGTCCACTGTGTGAATGGCTTATGAGCCTGCTGTAAAGCATATCTATAAATGCTGTTAAATGCAGCTCAGGAAAGATGGCTGCCCCCCCATAGCCATGTACAGACAACAGAAAAATAAAATTCTACAGTCAGAAAATAAAAACTGATTAGAAAAATGTGAAATGTTTCTCTATCTGGTTTTAATTAGTAAAAAATGGTGATAAAGTCCCTTTTTTTCATGTTTTCACCCATCTACTTGGTGAAAACTGACAGATCGGTAGCAGTCCAAACTGCTGGGACCTCCACCCATGCCAAGAATGAAGGTCCTGTCTCCCCGTTCTCATCACTTCCAAGAGGCTTCTTCCAGCTACAGTGATGTCATTGAATGAAGCGCAGGTCACACATGTGCAGCCGCAGCTCCATTCATTTCAATGGGTATGACCAAAATAGCCGAACACTCTATATTCAGCTGCAACAGTCACAATTGGAGATAATTGATCTCACCCACTTAGATGACATGGTCAATGCTGACCTCAGCATCTAAGCCATTAGTCGGGGTGGGATTTCCCTTCATAACTGCCATGATGTTGTCATAGCAGTTCAGGGCCTAGTAAAGCTTTCCAGGCCTGCCATGTATTGATGCCTATTAAGCCTTACCAGGGCTTGATAGGCGAACACTAAAAAGCACAATACACTGCAGTACAGAAGTATTGCAGTGCATTATACAATCGATCAAGCGTTTGCACGTTAGTGTCTCCTATTAGGACTAAGAAACTGAAAATCGTGCTTAATAACATTTTCTAAATAAATATTCAAAAATAAGCATAATTTAGATCACTGTGCTTTTAAAAGCCCAAACTATTAACCCTTTCCAATCCAATTTGTATCCCGGTTTTCCTAGGGGGGCTTACTCTTTTTCTGCTGTTATACAACGGTGCTATATGCTGGCTAAAGCCAGTACTGCATGAGGTGACACGTTGGATAGGCTCCGACAGCAGAGAGGCTGGCAAAATACAGTAAGAGAACCCCGACGAATGTCTTACAACATCGGAGCTGTACAGCCTTAAATTATAATGTCTTCAGAGGTCAGACAATGGATGGGAAAGGGTTAAAGATATAGCATGGCTTACCCCACATGGTAAATGCTGTAAAAAATCAAATCCCTGGCCTCTCCTCTGCACTGCCGCCCCTTACACACCGCTGATTGGTGATGAGCGCCGGCAGGAATCAGCTGCTGCTCCCCCGCCTCCACCAATCGGATTCTTCCCTTCCTCCTGCCATACACAAGCGCCGCTGTGACACAGAACTCCGGTTTTTCAGACCTCTGCTGCTCCATCGCCCGATACTATCCCCTGCGCTGTTCCTGTGTGAGTTCAAAATATTTTTTTCCTATTTTCCGCCTTAAAATGAGGGGGGCGTCTTATAGAGCGAAAAATATGATACATTTAATATCTTTTTTTTTTTTTTTTAATTTTACCCCAATTATAAAAATGTTAAAACTTTTAAAATACTATAAATGGTACTATTAAAAAATACATCCTGCAAATTAAGCCCTCATAGGTGTTGATGGACAAAAGAAAAAGTTACGGCATTTGGAATGCACAGATTTAAAAAAAGTGCAAACTTGAAAAATGTCCGGCACTGAAGGGGTTAACGCGCGCTTCAGAATGGTCCAGTGTGTGAGATTTACAAGGTGTTGTAAACATGTCTCATGCAGTTAAATACATGTCATGTATTTTGGTTTAGGCGATTGGATGTAAAAAGAAATGTAATTGCTTGTGTCAGCCGTCCCGCCGCTGCATCAGCGTGCTGCGCGCTTCAATGAAGGCAGTGGCTGGATGTGACACTTGTTAGGTATTGGTAGGTTTTGGTAACGAAGGTGAATTATGGGCTGTCAGGAAGACCGTTTTTATGGTCATTAAGACATGTTAAAAAAATACAATCCAACATTGAGAAAAAAAAAATCAGCTTTAATCCAATAATTTGGATTGCGGCCCGGAGGACAGCAGGAAGCTCTGATGTACAGGCAAAACTGCGGGGAGGCAAAGGTAGGTCAAGGACCAACTAGAGCAGCTGAGAGGGAGAAAGACATCAGAGATGTAGACTGTGAAGTGTACATTCATAAAAGACCCTTATACAGGGTGTAGTGGAAAAAACTGATCCAGCGCTATATCTGAGTATTGGTGTAATATATTGATATAACAGTAGTGCTACATGATGGTATGGTGCACGGGCTCCTGGGGGCCCCAGAATATGGATTTCAATTGTGTATTGGGGTTTCTACCGTGTTTCCCCAAAAATAGGGCCTACCCCCATTATAAGCCCTATGCTGATTTTCAGGCATGGCTTGAAATATAAGTCCTACACCAAAAATAAGCCCTAGCTACACTACAAAAACAATACTTACCTACTGGTTGCTGTTCGGGTCCCTCCGGTTGGGCTGTGGCACTCTTGCAGGCTTCCGTGCAGTCATCAATGCTGACGGAGCATCTCTTGTTGGTGACTGGGCTTGAATACCCCACCTCCTGCTAACGATTGCTCTGATTGGTTCAGGAGCGCCACCTGAGCCAATCAAAGCCAGTGCTCGATGAACCACATCATTGAAAGGCTGTGATTGGTCCAGCGAGCGCCAGCTTTGACTGGCTGAGGTGGTGCTCCTGAACCAATCAGAGCAATTGCTTGCTGGAGGCGGGGTATTCAAGCCCCGTCACCAGCAAGAGATGTTCCATCAGCAGTGAGGACTACACTGAAGCCTGCAGGAGCGCCGCAGGGAGCAGCCCGAACAGCAACTGCTAGGTGAGTATAAGACAACCCTGAAAATAAGCCCCTGTGCCTCTTTTGGGGTAAATTATTATGACAGTGTCTTATTTTCGGGGAAACATGTTATTAGAAACAGAGAGTGAAACCAAATTGAAGAGTAACATGTGAGAAGAAGAAATCCACTTTCTATGCCTCTAAGGAGGCCTTCACACTGGCGTGAAAATTGTGCGAGACTCGTGTGTTGGGGGACACACAAATCTCGCACAGATATGAAACCCAGTCATATTTACGATATTTTCCTGCAGGAAAAAAATCGCAGCATGTACTATCTTTTTGCTATCTCACCTATTGCTTTTCATGGGGACAGGAAACAGTACTGCAGGCCCCATTGAAAACAAAGGGAGAACTCTGCGATCCTCTGCCATGGCTGTGACAGCTGCGGCGACTGGGATGCGAGGCTGTTTTCGGATAAAAAGGCCTCGCATCTAGGGGCTTTACATGGATTGCGAGCAGAGGCGTAATTTAAAGCTCCTGGGCCCTGATGCAAAACTTGTAACAGGGCCCCCAACTATAATGCTTTATTCATAGTACTGGGCTCCCTATATGGAGAAGAGAGGCCTTATGGGCCCCCTAAGGCTCCTGGGCCCGGGTGCAACCGCATCCCCTGCATCCTCTATAGTTACGCCCCTGATTGCGAGGGTGATATCGTCCTTGCCAGTGCGAAGGAGCCCTTAGACCTATGAGACTGCTGCTATGACTGAAGTAAGGAAAGAATACTCAGGGCTCCTGAGTATTCTTTCCTTACATTTTAGGCAGGTCTGGAAACATGCTACAAAGTAAGAATGCAAAATGAATGAACAAAAGAGAAATGTAAACCACATCAATATTTAGTGTGGCCGCCCTTTACCTTCACAACAGCATCAATTCTTCTAGGTACACTTGCAAACAGTTTTTGAAAGAACTCAGTAGGAGTTCTCCAGACATCTTGGAGAACTAACCACAGATCTTCTGTGGATGTCAGCTCTCTCAAACCTTTCTGTCTCTTCATGTGATTCCAGACAGGCTGGATGATGATGAGATCAGGGCTCTGTGGGGCCATATCCTCACTTCCAGGACTTCCTGTTCTTCTCTACACTGAAGATAGTTCTTAATGACATTTGCAGGATGTTTGGTGTCATTATTCTGCTGCTGAACAAATTTGGAGCCAATCAGGCGACCCCTGATGGTACTTCATTATGTTTTTTGCATAGTTGAGTCACTTGGCCTAGTTTCTATGTTGGAGGCAGAGGCGTAACTTTAAGCTTCTGGGCCCCAATACAAAACCTGTAATGGGGCCCCCAGCTATAATGCTTTATTCATATTACTGAGATCTCTATATAGAGAAGAGAGGTCTTATGGGCCCCCTAAGTCTCATGGGCCCAGGTGCAACCGCATCCCCTGCATCCTCTATAGTTACGCCAGTGGTCGGAGGTATGGCAATTCCATGGTGAATAATCTGTGTGTGTTACATGCATATTTTGCTGTGGACTGGCATTGAATTTCATCCTTTGTATTAGAAAGGTTGAAATCTGCAGCATTTCCGCAAAAGAATGAGTATGCTGCAGATTAGAAAATCCTCAGCATGCTTGTTGCTCCATGTGGAAATTTTCCACTACACGTGGATTGTGTTTTCTAAACCCCATCTGCATGCAATTAATGATGTCATCAGGGGGTCGAAGCATGAGAAGAAGCCACATACAGTACTTTCTACCAAACTACACAATAGCTCCTCCGACAGCAGTGACATCACTGCATGTCCTTCAGTCCACCGGACCTCTGTGGTGGCAGTAGGTCGGTGTCTTCTGTCAGGACCACTGAGTTGTGTCTGAGATAATAATGGCTTAGTTATATTCTCATTGTACTATTTTTGTCTTCCCCTTCCAAGAGCCCTAACTGTGTTGTTCTTCTGTTGGTCAGTCTCTGTAGTTTATATATGTTGTAGGATCTTCATTGACGTCACTAGGGGGCGGAGCGAAGACGTCAACAAGGGTGGAACATGAGAAGCACTCACATATATACTCACTGACAAGTGGTCATTAGTAGTTTGACATAAATGCACCCCTAATATACTCACGTGAAAGTCTCCTAACAGTATGGTAGCAGTATGTAACATAGTAATATACCATGTTTCCCCCAAAATAAGACAGTGTCTTATATTAATTTTTGTTCAAAAAGGTTTAACTTTTTTACATGTATAGCTGCCTGGACACTATTTAAATTGACTTTTTTAATTAACTGTTAGCAGGGCTTAATTTTGGAGTAGGGCTTATATTTCAAGCATCCTCAAAAAGCCTGAAAAATCATTTTGCAGCGTCAAAAATTCTGGAAAATCATGCTATGTCTTATTTTCAGGGTATGTCTTATTTTCAGGGAAACAGGGTAGTACAGTATGTAAGGCTGAAAAAAGACATGTCCATCAAGTTCAGCCAAGTACCGCCCACTGTTGATCCGGTGTAAGACTAAAAACCCCAATGAGGCAAAGGCCAATTTTCCTCATATTAGGGAAAAAAATTCCTTCCTGACTTCAATCTGGCAATCAGAATAATGCCGGGATCACCGACTCTTCTGAGTAATCAGTGACTATAACATGTAATATTATTGCATTCAAGAAAGCCTTCCAGGCGCGTCTTGTAGAGTGGTATCACTAGTAATATTAGTCTTTGTATAGTGGATTTGGTTTAGTAACAGTTTGGAGGTAATGTTTGTTCCTGATATTATTTAATAACGATAAGGCCTCATTCACACAATCATCATTTTGACGGTCCAATAGCCACGATAAAAAAAATCACGATTAACAGAGCTCTAAATCGCATGAACGAAGAATAGCCGTGTCTGAGTTGCAGCTATTCCTTGCGATTTTTCACGTCTGGCTGCGGCGTCTTGCAGTGAACTGACACCGCAGCTTTGAAATCCCTCAGCAGGCAATACTACTGTAATCACTTTAAGCCTGGGTTCACACAGTGCAGACTTGCCACGGATTGCCGTTGCATATCCGCACTGCGGCAGAACCGCTGCGTTTGCAGTGTAATGCAGCACAAATAAGATTTGCCAAAAAGCTGTTCTCACAGTGCAGATTTTTTCCGCACAGCCGCAGTGCGGAATTGCAACTGCGGCACGGTTTTCAAAGATGCAGCATGTTCATTCTACGGTCTTTTCCGCAGCGCTTTTTTGTCTATAGACCTCTATGGACGCAGCCAAATCCGCAGCAAAAAAGTAAAAAAGCGGTGCGGAAAAAAACGCTTGCGGATTTTTCCGCACGAAAATCCGCAGAAAAATCGCAAGCCCAAATTAACCTTTGAAGCAGTTTTGCCGCAGAAGCAGTTCTTCTGCGGCAAAACCGCAATGGAAAAACCGCGGCAAATCCGCCCTGTGTGAACCCAGCCTAAATGCCTCACTAGAGGCGCCTGTCATTATTTGGCTGCGCTAGCCGCTGTTAAACTCCCTCTCCTCCCTTTTTCAACCGGCTCCCTGAGACTCTCATAGGAGTCTATGGAGCTTCAAACGTTTTGCTGTCAAAAGATAGGACAAGACCTATCTTATAACGCAATAGAAATTTCGGCGTTACAATAATGCACCTATATTCTATCTTTAGATGCGTCAAAAAATCGTTTGTTTGAAGGAACCCATAGAAAAACTATGGGTTCCAATAGGCATGATTTTTGACGCGCCTACTTTCCGTCAAAATGACCCTCTTGTGAACTAGCCCTAAATGTGCATAAATCATTTCTTGTGTGATGGGACTCATGCCTTGGTGCTGATTAGAGATGAGCGAGTATACTCGCTAAGGCTAACTACTTGAGCGAGTAGTGCCTTAGCCGAGTATCTCCCCGCTCGTCTCTAAAGATTCGGGGGCTGGCGCGGGTGACAGGTGAGTTGTGGCGGTGAGCAGGGGGGAGGCGGGGAGAGAGAGATCTCCCCTCCGTTCCTATCCGCTCTCCCTCGCTGATCCCCGCCCGCCGCCGGCCCCCGAATCTTTAGAGACGAGCGTGGAGATACTCGGCTAAGGCACTACTCACTCGAGTAATGTGCCTTAGCGAGTATACTCGCTCATCTCTAGTGCTGATCTTTTAAGACACTAGCAACGCACTGGAAGCCCTAGAGATCAGTGCTGCAACTCTCTTCACACCGCCTTGTAAATGTACAGCATTTTTGCATTTGTTTCTCACTTTGTCTAAAACCAGCCCTGTATGGCTTCACAATGTAGGTGCCTCATACACTAACTAGGGAGGCACGCTTTTACTTTGCATGATACTTATATGAATATTTCTAGCACAGTGCACACAAAAGAAACTTTTTACACCTTTAGGGCGCCCACCCACTGGCGTTTTTTTTCACTGCGAAATTCGCAGGTTTTTTTTTTCTGCAGGGGGTCTATGGGACTTGTAATGTAAAAATCGCGATCGCGCAAAATCGCGATTTACCGCGATATCGCGATTTTGCGCGATCGCTATTTTAGCTTTGCATGTCCCATAGCCCAAAGACCCCTGCAGAAATAAAAAAACGCTGCGAATTTCGCAGTAAAAAAACGCTAGTGGGTGGGCACCCTTATTAGGGCGCCCACCCACTGGCGATTTTTTTACCTGCGAAATTCGCAGCATTTTTTTCTCTGCAGGGGTCTATGGGACTTGTAATGTTAAAATCGCGATCGCGCAAAATCGCGATTTCGCGGTAAATTGCGATTTTGCGCGATCGCGATTTTAACATTACAAGTCCCATAGACCACTGCAGAGAAAAAAATGCTTCGAATTTCGCAGGGAAAAAAATCGCCAGTGGGTGGGCGCCCTTAAGAGTATGAAGTGTTCTACCCAATGTAGACAGCCGGGTTTGATCTACTACTATCTCCTCGCTTCTCTCTTCCCTTTGTACCACACATGTCAAACACAAGGCCGTGGGCTGAATCCGGCCCGCTACCTCATCTTATGTGGCTGCAGGCCTGGCAGCAATCTAGAAGGTATGGCTCTTATCCAGCCTGCAGTTCCAGTCCGGCGGCAGCAGTGCAGAGCCTGTGACCGCTGACCTCTCACCCCCGCTGTCCTGTACGCAACGCAGATGCCAAAAAGAGAGTTCTGCAATCACAGACTCAGCAATGGCTGCTAAACAGGAGCTGCAGGCTGGGTGAGTAGAATGCCTAGAATTGCCTGGCCATAAGCCAATAGGGGGGAAGATATTACTATTGGGGCCAATATAGTGGACACTATTACTACTGGAGCCACTATGGGGGTCAATATTACTATTGGAGCCACTATGGGGGTCAATATTACTACTGGAGCCACTATGGGGGTCACTATTACTACTAAAGCCACTTTGGGGGGCACTATTACTATTGCAGCCACTATGGGGGGCACTATTACTATTGGAGCCACTATGGGGGGCACTATTAATACTGCAGCAACTATAGGGTAGGTCAGTACATGTCATACATGTATTGTCTTATGTGGATGCACTGTGCAAAGCTGTCATGTCTATTTTCTGTATGTATGTTGCACAGTTGCAGTGTCTGATGGGTTAACCCCCTTAAAATCATTGCCTGTCAGCTCTGCTGCATGCTGAATGTATCTTTCCTACTGTGTCATGTGGTACAAGTGAGGTGATAAAAGTGAGTGTCTGAGAGCAGGAAGAGGTCTTCTTCAATCTGTGTCGGTGCAGGGTCCTATCTTATCTGCTGCTCTGAGCTAACACAGAGCCGCATGGGCGCACCTTCAGCTTCCATGTTGGTGAAGATGGAGGAAGAGGAACGACTACCTGTAGTGCATGTAAAGTGGTTGTAATAGAAGTGAGTCCATGCCAGAGAGAGAGTGCACAACCCCCAACATCCTACTTCACACCAACTAGGTACCTGTTCACACTACAGGCTTTATTTTTCCTGTGTGGCCGTCCGCCAATAGGATCCTAAGTAGAGACGAGCGAGCGTACTCGCTAAGGCAAACTACTCGAGCGAGTAGTGCCTTATGTGAGTACCTGCCCGCTCGTCTCAAAAGATTCGGGTGCCGGCGGGGGAGAGAGGTGAGTTGCAGGAGTGAGCAGGGGGAGCGGGGGGGGAGAGAGTGAGAGAGATCCCCCCCCCCCCCATTCCTCCCCGCTGGCACTCGAATCTTTTGATTCGCTTGAGTAGTTTGCCTTAGCGAGTACGCTCGCTCATCTCTAATCCTAAGCCTTCTTCTAAGTGATTTCTTGCCAGAGACTATGTGGGGAGGATCTTATCTTTTTGCCTCCTCCTGAGTATATTTCATATCCAGGACCGGTGACATATAGATAACGTGGACTATAGGGCCGTATTGTTCCTGTGTATATCTCCTCCCAACCTCTGAGCTTCTGCCTGTAACTGCTGCCGTCAATCTACCTGTAATTACCTGTATGCAAAGTTTATTCAAGTAAAGTTTTACCGGGCCTCAACTGTTCCTGAGGACCCGAGGTACGATACACTTGTCCAGTGTTTGTTACTCCGCCGCATAGAAATAACGGTGTGGCAAAGGTGGCGTCACGACGTGATATACATATATACTTCCATAAGCATTCCCCCTCTGTTACCACTTGGTTACACCGTGACAAGGACTAGGCCTCTGGCCATACCCACAGTGTTCATTTCTTCGTGACACTGCTATATTTGGCGTCTATAGCAGGACATTACACTGAGACCACTATGGTGATCACTATTATTACTGGGGTCACTATAGGGGGGGGGGGCTACTATTACTACCCATGCCACTATAGGGGCACTATTACTGCCGGGACTACTGTGGGGGACACTACTACTACTGGGGCCACTATGGAGGACTCTATTACTACTGGGGCTGCTATGGGGGTCACTATCATTACTGGGGCCTGAATCTGGAGCACAGCTCTCTAATCTCTCTGCTTCCCCCAGCCCTGTGTGACTGAGGGCTGGAGCTTAGCGTGGCCAAAGCCATCAATCATCCGAGCACCTGGGAACCCCACAAAAAGGGAGAGGGGCATTGCTCCCCCTTCTACAGTTACACCAATAGGAGGGCATTACACAATCTAAAAGGTAATTACTCAGAGGGGGGGGGCAGGGGGGGGGGTGAAGCACTTACCAAACTATAGTATAATTCATGCTTGGGTTAATTTCGTATTTGGTACAGTATGTCTGTCATTCTTCTAGAGCAAAAGCAATTTCTATATTTCATTTTGGTCACATTTTCTATGATTCCACAAGCAAACCTTACTCCCTTTCAACACATAGCAACCAAAAATTCCCAGCAAGAAAAAAAAAAAACATACAAAGCATAAAAAAGAAAGTGGAAAAGGTACAGGGAGAAAAGGGATTTTGCTAAAGAAAAAGTCTGCTACAGATAGACAATAGAGATGAGCGAGTATACTCGCTAAAGGCAATTGCTTGAGCGAGCATCGCCTTTAGCGAGTATCTCCCCGCTCGAGACGGAAGGTTTGGGTGTCGGCAGCGGGCAGGGAGCTGCGGGGAGGAACCGAGGGGAGATCTCTCTCTCCCTCTCCCCCCCCCCCCTTCCCAGCTCCCTCCTGCTGACAGCCGCTACTCACCTCTCACCTGCGCCAGCACCTGAACCTTCCGTCTCAAGCGGGCAGGTACTCGCTAAAGGCAATGCCTTTAGCGAGTATACTAGCTCATCTCTAATAGACAAGTTTGTAGGTTTGCTCTGATTCCCTGATGCGCCGACTTACAACTTTATCTTATTTCTATTACTTTTGTGTTCTCTGAAATCATATTTTAGCTGCTATTGTCTTAAACGAGAAAATTATATTGTAATATACAAACTCAAATAAAAAAAAATTGGGGTGCTCTGTAAAATGTAAATAAATGTAACGAAAAAAAATGCAATGATTTGGAAATCTCATGTAACCATCTTTTATTCACAATAGAACATAAAACACACATCAGAAGGTGGAAGGGAAATACTTTTTAATTACATTCAATTTTTTTTTACTGATTTAGAAATTGATGGCAGCAACACATCTCACAAAAGTTGGGCCAGGGCCATGTCTACCGCTGTGCAGCATTCTGTCTTCTCTTTACAACAGTCTGTAAACATCTGCAAAATGAGAAGTCCAATTACTGGAATTTTGGGAGAGGAATGCCGTCCCATTCTTGTCTGATGTAGGATTCTAGTTGCTCAGTAGTCCTGAGTCGCCTTTGCTCAATTTTTCATTTCATAATGCGCCAAAGGTTTTCTATTGGTGACAGGTATGAACTGCAGGCGGCATGTTCAGCATCCGGACTCATACAATCATAGAATGGTTGAGTTGGAAGGGACCTCCAGGGTCATCGGGTCCAACCTCCTGCTCAGTGCAGGATTCACTAAATCATCGCAGACAAATGTCAGTCAAGCCTTCGTTTGAACACTTTCATTGAAGAAAAACTCGCCACCTCCCGTGGCAACCTGTTCCACTCATTGATCACACTTGCTGTCAAACAGTTTTTTCTAATATCTAATTTCTGTCTACTCCCTTTCAGTTTCATCCCATTGCTTCTAGTCTTTCCTTGTGCAGATGAGAATAGGGCTGATCCCTCTGCACTGTGACAGCCCTTCAGATATTTGTAGACCGCTATTAAGTCTCTTCTCAGCCTTCTTTTTCGAAGGCTAAACATTCCCAGATCCTTTAACCGTTCCTCATAGGACATGATTTGCAGGCCGCTCACCAACTTGGTAACTCTTCTCTAAACTTGCTCCAGTTTGCCTATGTCTTTTTTAAAGTGGGGTGCCCAGAACTGGACACAGTATTCCAGTCATAGAAGAAAAATTGATTTGTCTGTCATGACTTGTTTGTTACAAACCCATGCTGGTTCTGGTTAATTACTCCATTTTTATCCAAGTACTTGCATACATGCTGTTTAATAATTTGTTCAAAGGTCTTTCCCGGTATAGAAATCAGGCTCACAGGCCTGTAGTTTCCTGGATCCACCGTCTTCCCTTTTTTGAAGATAGGAACATTTGCCCTTTTCCAATCTTCTGGGACTTTTTTGGTTCTCCAGGAATTTTCAAAGATTATGGCAAGTTGTTCAGCAGTAACCTCCGCTGCTTCCTTTAGTATCATAGGATGTAATTCATCTGGATCTTGAGACTTGAATTCATTCAAGTTAGCTAAGTGTTCCCTCACCATCTCTTTGCTTACAGATTCTTTTATTCCCCCAATAGCATAGGGAAGATCAGTTGATGTTCCATCTAAATTTTTATGATATGTGCTCTGATTAACTTTGCTTCTGATAGACTCTGCCTCTCTAACATGCTCTTTTTATATACAGTCATGTGACTTAGTAGATAATCGACCCTCCAGCTGATTTTCATTAGTACCACTTACTTTTCTATCCTTTTGTTAACCCTGTCCCAACTTTTATGAGATGTGTTGCTGCCATCAATATCTAAATGAGTTATTTTTTTTACATAAAATTAAAAAATGTATCCCTTTCGCCTTCTGATATGTGTTCTATCTTGTGTTGTGAATAAAAGTTGGTTATATGAGATTCCCAAATCATTGTATTCTTTTTTTCTTTACATCTACTTACATTTTACACAGCATCCCAGCTTTTTTAGAATTGGGGTTGGAGCTCTGTTACATCTGTAACAAGGTAGAAATTGCGCTATTTCTACTTTCTTTGCCAGGAGACAGGGGTTGTCTTGAATTAAATACAAAAATGTCTGCTCTCTTCCAGCATCAGTGCCCTTTCTGCACTGGGGTGGAGTCTGGTATTGCATTTTGCTTCCATTGCAATGCATTTGAAAGAAATCAGTCATGCTTTTCTAATTCTGCTTTTTTGAGCTTCTGGACTCTAATGCAAGATGTGTAACAGGTAACTCTGTAATTGTAATGCATCATTTATAGTACTGATATTCTCATATAGGCGAAGAATTTTTTGAACCTTCTCAAGCTCTAGAGCCCAAATGTGACCGTAACACTCCAGTATATGTAATGTCTATTAACCCCTTAAAGACCAGGCTGTTTTGTACCTTAAGGACCAGACACTTTTTAGGGATTTTACCCATGTGGCGGTTTTACTGCTCTATTTTTTTTTTCCTTTAGCTACCAAAATTATTTTTGCTGCGTTTTTTTTTTCCGTGACATATAGGACTATTTTTTTATATCTTTTTCACTGACTTTTTTTTCCCATTTTTTAGTTTTATTGGGGGTAAGAAGCTAAAAAAAAATCATTTTTTTTAACATTTATAATTTTTTTAAAATTATTTCTATATTTACACTAAAATAAAGTATGGGAATGGATTCCTCTATTTGTTTCGGACGTTTTGATATATAGTATGTATGGTTTTGGTTTACAGGGCGCATACGGCGACGGTTTTGTTGGCGTCTGCTTTGTGTTATTCTCTTTCTTTTGTATGTATTGTTGTTTTATTCTGTTGTTTTGTTTTACTTATTTATGTAATTGTGTTTTTTTACTATCTGTGTCCCCCATGACGTCATATAAGACCTCTGGGGGACATTCACATTTTTTTTTTTTCTTTATTTGATACTTTCCCACTGTAGCTGGGGCGTCCATAGGAGCCCTAGTTACAGGGTAAAGCAACCCCTGTGGTGATATTAGTCACCTGCAGAGCTGCCACGGTCTAGTCTGACCCTCCAGCTCTGCAGTAGCAGGGAATCCCAGGAGGTCACGTGACCCCCCGAGGCTCCCGTAGTAATAGTACATGTTACTTTCACTTTCCCCATACAGTGCTCATTGAGCACTGTATATCGGGAAAGCAGAAGGCAAGAAGGGTTAAAAACGTCTCCTGCCTTCTGCTCCGGGTTATCAGCTGTCACTAACAGCTGATAACCCGTTCCTGCTCTGACTGATTGCAGAAGCAGGAGACTTAGAGCACCGCTGTAATTTTTCTATCGGCGATGCTCTAAGCCCAGGACCAGCCGCCGTAAATTTACTGTGGCTGGTCCTAAACGGGTTAAATAACCCAGAATAGTTTAGTAAACAAAGAATGCAGCCGAACTTAAAATTTCAAGCTTTCAATGTCAGGAAGAAATAGTGTTTTGTGCATTTGTTCAGTTTCTGGAGGGCACAATAGGTGTCAGGAAGTGACAGGTTAGGAGAGATTCGAGCCTAAATATAGCCAAGGCCTCTGCCACTGATAAGAAATAGACTGAAGTTCCCCAGTGACACCTCTCCACGCAGTGGAGGAACCTGTGACTTTCGGTTAAATACCTGTCTATCCTAAACAGCTTACATACAGCAAAATATTTCCAAAAATGACAAATAGTATAAAACGAGAAACAAACATGACAAGAAGAAAAATGTTTAGATGCAAAAAGTTCTAAAATGAAAAAGAATTTCTATTACCTAAATTAAAATAGATATTTTTAATTTCTTATGTTTTTTAAATAATTACATTTATTTTATACTTTACATTGGCTAGAGATACAGGCGTGCAATAATTCATCCATCAGCAATCAGTCCTGACTCCTCAACTAACGCACTCAGCTTCATTCGAAAGTGAGTGATAATGCAGAATTATAAAACCAATGATTTTTAATGCTTTCCTTTACATTTGCAGTGTTTTCACTCATGCCCTAGTGCAAGAAAAAAAATTGCGGCATGTTCTATCCTTTTGCAATATCGCCTATTGTTTTTAATGGGAGAACTCTGCAATCCCATGCCGTGGCTGTGACAGATGCGGCAGGGAAATCCATTGAGCCACGACTGGGGGAATCCCTTGAACCATGGCTGGGGGAATCCCTTGAGCCACAGCCGATGGAATACCTTGAGCCATGGCTGAGAGAATCCTGTGAGCCATGGCTGAGAGAATCCTTTGAGCCATGGCTGAGAGAATCCTTTGAGCCATGGCTGAGAGAATCCTTTGAGCCATGGCTGAGAGAATCCTTTGAGCCACAGCTGGAGTAATCCCTTGCGCCACGGCTGGGGGAATCCTTTGAGCCACGGATGGGGGAATACCTTCAGCCATGGCTGGCGGAATCCCTTTAGTGGCGGCTCGGGGAAGGAAAAAATGGGTAGCGCTCCAAGAAATGGATAGAGAGTATGGTATTAAATAGAAGGTATAGGATGCTGTGGAGAGAAGACTCACCCCGTGACGCCGGGCCCGACAGCTCGGCCAAAACGCGTCTCAAATAAAGATTTCCGATTACATCGTTTGAATTCTGCCTGCTTTCCTGGATCCAGGGGTGCTTTTCTATAAGCACCCCTGTGAAGTAAGTGATATATATTGTACAACCAGATCTCACAATACATCGTTATACCTTCTGCTTGTTACTTTCCAAACACTGGAGCGCTGGTTAATTTTCTATACTTTACTTATTTAGTGGCGGCTCGGGGAATCCCTTCATCCCCACGGTTTTCCCGTAGAGATGGAGGCTGTTTTCACATGAAAAGGCCAAGCATCCATGGGGCTTTCACGTGGTGGAAAGTACAATATCAGGCTGTGACTCAAGGCCCGATTTCGTCCTCGCCCATGCAAAACTAGCCTACATGAATTAAAATCGGCTTGCCATCCCATATCAAATCCACAGCTAGACCAAGACCTATTTTGGTTTGGAATTTTGCAGCTATGAATTCGGCTGCGTCCTGTGGGGTAATTCCGTCCCATGTAAAAGGTCCTATATAGTATTTCTATAGGGCAACATTCCATTAGATCCATGGTTCCCCTTAAAAAAAAACTCAGGTATTCAGCAGCCCCCACAGGCATCAGCTTGTCAACCTGATCCAACTAAATATTGGCTAGATCCTGCAAACTACATTTAACCCCTTGAAGGCACGGTCATTTTTGTTTTCTTCATTTTTGATCTTGTTCTCACTGCTTTTTTTTAAACTCATAACTTTTTTAGTTGTATGAAGACTTCTTGCAGAACAAATTCTATTTTTGATACCATTTAGGGTGGATTCACACTATCATTTAATCTCCGTTGTGGATTTCCGTCTCTCTGTTCTGTTTTTGGAGCAGAGAGACGGAATTAAAATGGAATAAAACTAATCCGTTTTGACCACTGTTGATTGCAATGGGGTTTTAAAAACTGGAAGCAAGCAGAAAGCCTTCCATGTCGTTAGGAGTCTGTTTAAAAAACTGAAACCTAACGGAGCAGAAGAAAACAGAAAGCTTTCTGTTTTTAAACACCCCATTGAAATCAATAGCGGTAAAAGCAAATCCATTTAATTCCATTTTAACTCCTGTTTATACTCCAAAAACAGATCAGATAGAGGGGATCCATTAGCTTCCTTGGGAGAGTATTCTGCACATGCTCTATGATATGTGCTGAGATCACAGTGCAGAGAGAGGGAGGAGGTGAGCTGTGACCATCATCTATTGTGAAAAGTGAATCCTGTGTTATCTATGTATAGGTGTCATCTTTCATTATAATCCTGCCTGTGATGATAATGAGATGATTGCTAAGTATTGATTTCTATAAACAAAACGTAGTGTCACACTATTATGAGGTTTAGTGGTCACTGTGAAAACTGCAAGACTTCAGCATTTATTTTTAACCCTTTCCAATCCACTGTCTGACGTCTAAAGACATTCCGATTGAAGGCTGTACAGCTTCTGATGTCGGAAGACGTCCGTCAGGGTATTCTTACTGTATATTACTGGCCGCTCTGTTGTTAGTGGCCTCTCCAGCATGTCCAATACCGCAGTACTGGCTCTAGCCACCAGGTGGCACCTTTGTATAATGGCAGAAAGAGAAAGCCCCCCTAGGAAACTCTGAATCCAAAATTGGATTGCAAAGGGTTGATATAGATAATGTCAGAAAATGAAAAAAAAATATAATTAACATACTTGCTTAATGTAAAGAATAGGCCCTTTTCTGATGACACATTCCCTTTAAGTGTTATTTGCCCAGAAAGCTGCGGGATTCGGGGGATTTGAGTTGACATTTGAGCCCATCAATCCAAATAGGTTTACTTGAATTATATTCTGAATCAATAAAAGCCAGTCAGCATCTTTGCAGAAAACTGGCTGGAGATCTCATTTAAATCCCCAATTTCTGAGTATATGAGAAACTTTAATTCCAATTTTGGAAGTATGAGTGTTAAAGTGACATTAAATGATGGACAAGCAACAGATTTCCAGATGCCCTTGGGCAAGACACCAGGGAGGCTTCTCTACAAGACAGGGAAAAGTAGAAATAACACTTGCTGAAGAAAACTGAAGGAAGATCTCCTAAATACAGAATACATTTCTGCTCACCCACAGACATTCTCTTGACAAACCCATTGCTCTTCTATACAGGGCAGTATACAGTGGTAATCACATCCCTCTGGAGGGGCAGTTGGCAGACAAGATTTTTATATGCATGATGGTAGAGTAAAAAAATATAACTAAAGGACCAAAATCTGAAAATAACACTATACGATTACCAATTACAATCCAGTTCTGGGCAGTATTTTACACCTAAGTGAGCACTAGCTATATTTGGCTATTTTTTATAGCACTCTCTTAGTACCCTTGCCAACATATTGGCATAATCTGACTATACAAACAATGGTTGGCACTATGTGTGCTCTGTGCCTTTGTATGTAGCCCCATTTGGCACTGTGCGAGCGCTGTGTGACTCTAGGGACTGTTTGGCACTATGTGTTCAGTATATGGCTCTGTATGGCTACCTTTTGACACTATGTTGGCAATCTGTGACACTTTCTAAAACCATTTGATATTTTGTGTTCACTTTTTGATAGTTTGGGCAACTCTTGTCATTTATGACACCATGCAGGTGCAATTAAGAGCAATGCAAGCAATAAATGCTCTCTTGTTCAGTGGGCACAACATGGCACTATGCGTGCACTTTATGGCTCTATATGTGAAAAATATGAGACTCTTTGGCCTCGTGCCCACGGCCGTGACGGGCTCCGCAAGCGAATTCCACAGCGGAGTCTGTCATGGCGCCCCCCAAAGACCCCATACTCACCTCCAGATCCGTTGCCCGATGTCCCGTATCCTGTGCCAGTACAGCACATGACGCGTCGGCAGTCTCGTGTGACGCATCATATGACGTGGGCGTCGGTGGGCGGTTTAGCGTTTTCACGTATTCCCCTGTGCTATACAGCGTGCAGCAGGGTGCAGCAGCTTCATGTTATGGTCCTTGGGTACTGTTTGCCTCTATGCCGATGTCTTATGAAGCTCTCTTCGCTTTATCTAGCTCTAGCTATTCAAATTACGAACTGTATGGGTACTATTTGACTGTATCCGGGCACTGTACAAACTTTTCTGTTACTTTGGGCAATCTTGTATTCATTATTATAGGCGTTGTCCAGTTGCAAACTATTGGTGGAGCTATCTGCAGGATAGGACATCAATATTAGATCAGTGGGAGTCCAACGCCCAGGACCGCTGCCGATCCGCTGTTTTGCAGACCAGTGTACTCCTGCACTGAGCTGATTTCCATCCACAGCAATGGCAATTTGGCCTGCAATACCAATTGCAGCCACTGGAGTGAGAACATACGGTAGCTGCAGAAATTGCTGTAGCTCAATGCAAGAGCACACTGGTCTGCAAAACAGTTGATCAGTAGGGATTCCAAGTGGCGGACCCCTGCTGATCTGCTGTTGATGGACTATCCTTCAGATAGACCCATCAGTATTTTGCAATTGGACAACTCCTTGAATCTAAGTAAGCGGGTGGTGTATGGCACTGCAGGAGACTTTCTACGCAATGTATGCACCATCTATCTGGGCGCCGTATACACTATTTGTCTTCGATCTGCTATGCCATTATTTATTCTAGGACTATATGGCATTATTGCCATAGATTCAATTATAAATATGAGCAGAGAAGTGAAATTTAATGCCAACACAAAACCTCTGGCGGCATTTGTGCCCAATCCGTCCTGTCGAGCAGTCACTCCATAATTATGGTGACATTATCGGGGATTGTCGTTGACATTCGCACAGTGCATGCAGTAGCAGGCGCTTTCTAACTTTAAGCTTTAGAAAACAATTTAAAAGTCAAAGTTTTGCTCACTTGTAGATATTATTTTCTTCTTAAGGGTGGCATTTGTCATAATTGCTCTCCTTGCAATCTATCAGACAATCATGTTCTTCTTTTTATACAAGTACGGCATGCGCTTTCATTTTTCCCATTCAGTCTTGTAAAGGCTGCCTCAGAGCAGATTGATTTATTCTCTGGAGCTGACATTGTTCTTTTCTTTTTCATCATAACAGTTTCTAAACTAGTGTGTACATTTAGAAAAACATTGGTCCAAAAAGTAATACAAATGTAAATGTTTTCCAAATCTTCACAGGGGTTGCAACAAGATGCACAGTCCCTTTGAGAGTGTAGGTCTTTGGGGTGATCAACTGATCGCCTCACACCCCGCACCCTTGAAAGACGGCTGATGGAAGCCTCTCCCATCCTGATATGCAGAGAAAATGTAGTCTTACAAGATGGCCATTCACATGAATAGCCATCCTAGAATAACAGAAGGTCCACCAAATCCACCAAAAAGGTCTCTCTTACTGAGGACACAGAGGGGGATCCTAAGTGCGAGGATCCCACTCTACAATGTGCATATGCCCTAATAGGGCTTATAAACAGGGGATGCCATCGCACAACCCTTTCCCTTTTAAGCTGTACTGTATATTAACCCCTAAGCCCTTCACCGTCCGTGAGGTTAACAAATAATGCAGTGTTTGGCTCCTCCCCCTGCCCACTGCTCCACCTCCTCCTCTCAGGTGTCTTCTGCTCATCCTAATTAAATTTTAAGATGGTTTTCTTACAGGATGCCATTTTTATATAGTTTTACTTCTGTTTTGCTAGTTCTGTATTACTTAGGATGGCGTTTTGTAATGCAATGCTATGCAGGCGGGCATGGGCAGAAATTCTGCGGGAAATCCTGCCGCGGAATTTCCGCCTGTGTGCAGGGGGCTTAGAGGTGAGGTCACTGCATTCAGTCATTGTTTTACTATGTATACTGTTAAACAAAGTGTTAATTTTACAGTATAGGTCATTAAAGAGTTTTTAAGAAAGTTTTTTTTTTTTTTTTAATTATATATTTTCATTTAATTTTTTTTACATTTTTTACATCCCATTAGGGGACTAAAATATGTATATCTTCCTATATAGCTCATATAATGCACTTCTAAACTTTGGTATTGCTGTGTATTATGCTTGTAGTAGGCCCCCAGCTGCCCTGACAACCCATCGCCCCCTCCAGAATTACATTGCTTTAGGCGCCAATGTGAGTGAATGTTCCACTGTCAAACTCCTTAGATGCTGCGGCATCTAAGAGATTAAACAACCAGGATCAGAGTTGTTGCCTATCCTGTTCATTGCAGCCGGGTGCAAAATATATGTTACAAATGTCACCTGTCGCTCATGGCGTGGACTCAGCTTCTGAGCTGTTGCCTTCACTGTGCCATAAACGTACAGAAAATCTAGTTACAGCCCAGCCACCCTTGACGTAAATGTACGCCATAGAGCAGGAAGGGATTCAATGCCTTTAGCTATTGTACAGACGACATGTACGGAAATCATGGTCCCCCTAAATGGAAGATAGAATGTTGATTAGGACTGCTAGAGATAGCCAAGGGCTTAAAACTCTGCTACATTCGGGACCTCTATTCTCATGATCAGTGGGCTTCCCTGCAGTTGGACCCCCACTGATTAGATAATTATCCCCTATATAACTTATTTATACAAGACAACCCCTTTAAGAAATGAATCGGTGCAGAAAGTTGCTCTGATTTTGATCTAATCAGGTTTCTTTTTTCTCGAGTCCATTAAAGAGGACTTATCATGTTCTTGGGTCATCGGAAGCGGCTGCTTAGCTTTGCAGCCACTACCCTGCTTACTTTCTAGCAGCTATTCATTTCTTTCCAACCCCCTTATCCGGACTGAGTCCTGTTATATTCAGCTCCCAGCATCTTGAATCTGTTACGTTGGCCATCTACCCCTCTTACTGTCAACGGATGGCATCAGATTTGATTGACGGTGAGCGGTATAGACCATCTACTTGACAGATTCAGAGTGTAGGGAGCCAAATCTAATTGGTAGGATGGAATGGAAGGAAGTAGGAACAAAAGAGAAGCTTTTATAATGCCAGCCGAGCCGCTGACCTGAAGACGTGACAGGAACTCTTTAACCCCTTAAGGACATGGCCTAGTATGGCGTTGAGGAAGCAATAATTTTTGGGGGATTTTCACCTCTACTTTTCAAAAGCCATAACTTTTTTATTTTTCTGTCCACTTGTTTGTATGAGGTTTTCTTTTTTGCGTGGCGAACTGTAGTTTTTATTGTTACCATTTTTGGTACATTTGGTGCATATAATGATGAGAAAACACATCAATGCTGCCATTGTTTTTTATTTATTTTTTTACAGCTTTAGGCTGGATTCACACGAACGTATATCTGCTCGGTTTTCACGCCGAGCCGATATACGTCGTCCTCATCTGCAGGGGGGGGGGGATTGTCAAGGAGAGCAGCATCCGATGGAGCATATCAAACAGAAATTCTGAAGTCCTCAGCGGATAAAAAATCCAATAGCCATCTTTATTGTTTAAAACAACTCCATAAGCAGAGCACAAAAAATGTGACGTTTCGTCCTATGCAAAGGACTTTGTCAAGCAGGGGGGGGGGGGAGGATGGAAGAGCCAGGAGCAGGAACTGAGCTCCCGCCCCCTCTCTGCCTCCTCTCCACCCCTCTACACTATTTGCAATTGGGAGAGGCGGGATGAGGGGGCGGGGCTAATTATCGGAACTTAGTCCCGCCCCATCCCACCTCCTTTCATTGCAAATAGTGCAGAGGGGCGGAGAGGAGGCAGAGAGGGGGCGGGAGCTCAGTTCCTGCTCCTGGCTCTTCCATCCTCCCCCCCCCTGCAGATGAGGACGACGTATATTGGCTCGGCGTGAAAACCGAGCCGATATACGTTCGTGTTAATCCAGCCCACATCATACAGCATAAATGACCCCATTTTTTTTGCGAGCCGATGCGATTACAACGATACCAAAAATATTATAATTTTTTTAGGTTTTTCTACGTTTTCACAATAAAACCCCTTTTTTTGAAAATTATAGTTATTTTTAAATCACTGCATTCAAAGTTGCATGACTTTTTTATTTTTCCATGGACGGAGCTCTGGGTGGACGTGTTTTTGGCATCATTAGCTGTAGTTTTTATTTGTACTATTTTGGGGTACATATGGCTTTTTGATCACTTTTATTGCGCCTTTGGGAGGTAAATGGAACAAAATAAGCATTTTGCCTCCATTTTTTCACAGTTTTTGCTGCGCAGGATTAATGGTGTGCTCAAATTATAGGTTGTTATGGACATGCTGATATAAAATTTAAGAAAAACCCCATGTATTTGGTATTTTTTTTTATACAAATAGTTGAAAATTAGCAAAAAAAAATTTAATTTTCTTTTTACATTATTTTTTTTAAATTTTCTCACACTCTGTCCCTAAAGGAGACCTGATTCATAGCAGCTATGATCACAATGGTAAGGCATTGCAGGACTTCTGTACTCCAATGTTTATCACTTGTGATAGCGATCATAGGCAACGCCAAGCCGTGACGCCAGTACCTGGCGTCCAGTTGCCATGGTAACCCGTCGGCCCTCCGCGATTACATTGTGGGCGCCCTCCCTCTGCGAGCCCTTAACGTGCCACAATCTACATAGATTAACAGCGGGGGTCACCATCCTCATTTACCCCTGCTGTTGCAGCGAGAAGCCAACTATCGATATCAGCCGGTTCCCGCTACTGGATGGTGCGGGCTCACTTCTGATCCCACGCCATCTACGTTAAGTACCACCCTGCCAGGACGTAACCTTATGTCCTGTGGCATTAAGGGGTTAAACAAGTTCTTTGATTAGGACAAACCTATTCCACAATGAAGCGGACTTGACGATCAGCTGATTGGCGTGAGCCCGGCTTCTTAAACTACGAATGACCTACAGTTTTTGTTAGTGGCGAGTATGGTATACCCAACATTTACATGCAAATCTTTAATGAGTATTTTGATTCCGTCCACACAGAGACTGCGCTTTATGAGCATATACTAATCGGGGTTAATTACGAAGATGATTATATTTGGAGGACAAGATGAAAACAGCCTTTAATTTGCTATCGTTTGTACGAACAGACATTCTCTGAAGATGCAAGTTCTTGTAAATTATTATGGATTTGTTTGAGCTATGAACCGATCATTAAATGGCTTTAAGTCAATCATAATGCTAATCCATAGAAGTAATGATGCTGTAATCTAAAGCCAAGCGCCATAGCTCTACTTGACTGTTAACCAGCTGACTGAGTCTTAAAAACTCTAATCAGATTAGCGTAAACTCAATTTCAACCATAAAGTCATACAGTAAGCTCAGTAAATTAAATGTTTTGGGCTGGAGATATGACGGTGTATGGGTGGGCTTGGGAAACATTTACCGTCCCATTCATTACTTTACAATGGTGATAACTAGAGATGAGCGAGTACCCAAATGCTCAGGTCCGCGTTATTCGAGTCGAGCTTCTTGTAAAATCCGAGAGCTCTACTCGAGTAACGAACCCCATTGGCTACAATGGGAGACTCGAGCATTTTTGTATGTGGAACGCCAGGTCCCGAGCTTTTTTTTTTTCCTTGGTTCGTGTTTCTCTCTCTCTCTCCCTCTCTCTCTCTTTCTCCCTTTTCCTTCCTGCCAGACCAAAAGTTTTTAAATGACGCGCACTACGTCGCGGCAGGGAGGGGCCATAACAGGCACGTCACAGCAGGGAGGAGCCAAAAGCTGGGGCGGGGTCGAACGCGATTTGATGCTCATTCGAGTAACGAGCACCATCGAGTACGCTAATACTCGAACGAGCATCAAGCTCGCCAGAGTATGTTCGCTCAACTCTAGTGATAACCTAGATGTCTAAATATTTCTTCAAACCTGGACATACACGTTGGATAGAAATAGGTTGCTAATTGAACAATCATTGACCAAATGAAAGTCTGGTGAACTTTCATTATACGAACGCAGCCATACACATTTTAGTCCATATTGGCTGTTACAGTTGAACAAACTGGTCCTACATGTTCAATGACACTGGGCAAAGCATGAAAGAACACTCTTGCAATGAAAGATTGTTCATGCAAGAAAGCATCTTTTGTCCGACTATTCGATGAAAATTTCAATCATGGCTGACTTTTTTCCAGACGATGACATCTGTTGGCTAAAGTGATCGCTTATTTTTAAATTTCCCAGAACAAATGATCATTTTGGTTGAAATCATCCATTTTCATCATCTTTACTCTAATGTGTAAGGGCATCTTTATAATGTGGTTGGTAAATGGTCTAAACTGTGATCTGTCTGCACACACATTACATCTAGATTAGATTTAGTCCAATATCTGAATTCCTTGTTGATCTGCTGTGATTGCTGGGAGAAGCTGTGGGCAGCCATACATTTCTCCTACAGTGGCCACTACTGGAGAAATGTGGTATTAAACATGATAGTAATTCCACTGAATACACGGTTGCACTGAATCCACAAAAACAGTAATCATCCTTTGCAGCTTGCCTCTATTCTGGCTAATAAAAGTAGGGAACCGAAACAGTGGATTCCTTTATGGTCTTCATGATCTGCAAATACTCTAGTGGGACATGTGGACAGGTGTTGTCCTAATGAGACAACCGCTTTAAGTTATGCTCTTTCTAAGTACCTCTGCATACCTTTTGACTTCCATATATTAAAATAATGTTCAGAAAGTAAACTCAGGCTAGGTCATCAATAGTTGATCAGTGGGGGTCCGCCACTCTGGATCCCTGGCAATGAGCTGATTGAAGAGGCCATGGTGCTTGAGTGAGTATCATGGTCCCCTCTCAGGCATCTGACATCACGTTCATTGGTCACATAGTTTGAGAGTAGCTTAGTCCTATTCAATTGAATGTGATTGAGCTGCTATGCCAGGCACAGCCACCAAACAATGTATGGTGCTACGCTTGGTATGGACTGAAGTGTCTGTAGTGCTCACCCAAGCGCTGCTGTCACTTCAATCAGATGATCGCAGGGATCCAGAGCGGTTGACCTGTGCTGATCAACTATTGATGACCTATTTTGAGGATAGGTTATCAATAGTTTGTTCCCAAAAAACTTTTTAAAGACTGCCCTAATTAACCCTGTATACATATAAGTACATGGTTACACTATGTAGAACAGGGTTCCAAAAAAGCACCACAAGTATTTCTTCTATGACTTCTTCCATGCTAACACCAGTAGAACAGTTTATTATGGTTAAATGTCAGACAGAGTTTATGTCCAGTTGGGGAACATTTTCAGTCTGATTAATAGCTCTGATTATATAGTGTTTATCTTTAAGAAAATGAGTTTTCAGATTGTTATAGGAAGCTCCTGACCTTTGATTCTGCAATCCATCAGGCGGTGAATTGTAGTGGTGGCATGCTTTTATGGCTTCATAATTACAAAGCTTTCATAGACTGGCTTCTGTTAATAACTGCTGGAAACTTTCTAAATGCAAAAAGGTTTCCGGTCAAAAGAAATTCTAAAAGTTAATCTGGCCATGGATATTAGATTTCTACTCATTAATTGTGGGGCTGGCACTTGACGGTGGCAAGAAAGTCCTAATAACTTAGCTCATGGGCCACCCAATAGTCCCATAGTATAGAAAGGATTTGTATATAGTAAAAGGAATGAATATATATATATATATGTGTGTGTGTGTGTGTGTATATATATATATATATATATATATATATATATATATTGTATACAGAGTGCCAGCTCTTACTACAGTCAGCGTGTTATAAAGAAGTTTTTAAGATCGGCTATCACACCCTTCATTGCCCTTTTGAGGCCCTCCTTTATCTTAGATAAGTTAATGTAAAGATATTGAAGATTGGCTAAAATTTGAAGATAGTGCATGTCATTATCATAGAATTCCTAAAAATAGCTTTTCGGGAATTCTAAGTTAATAATTAGGATTCTCTCCTTCAGTTACAAGAGTGAAGAGATGTTAAAAAGAAAGTCCTTCTCTCTGGAGAACTGAGCATGTGCAGTTATATGGGCAGCCAATTGATTTCACTTAATACCATGCAATGCTTCACTTCTCCAGTGGGAGTGCTGCAGGGAAATTGAACAGTTGATACCAGATTCTCCCATAGATTACTGCTAAACATTAGGGCACTTCATTTTTGAAAGACTGTTTAAATAAAAAAGGAATTGCTGGATCTAAGAAATGTGATGGTGAAACCTATGTGCACACATCTCTCATACTTCTCAAAAGGGTGTTCCTATCTCGACCAAACATGTCCAAGGTGGGAACACTGCTAAGTATGAGGTGACTGGGTGGCCAGGCTGACAGACAAAGGTGAGCGCTCAGCTGAGTTACACTGTTTCTGTAGTTCAGTTAGTGCTGACTAACTCCCAGAGACCTGCATCCATCAGACTTTTATGGCATATCCATATGCCATAAGAGTTTTTGATAAAAAATACCCCTTTAAGGAATCAGTCATTTTTTTTATTATAGATTTTAATTTCCTTTATGTCTTATACACAGAGCAGGGCCTTGTTAGTGGAACGGGGTCACACGGAGTCACAGAGCCATCATGACCAAGTAGCATGTCTTAAAATAACTCACAAGAGCACACTAAAAAATCAATCCGGCTTACTGAAAAAGTCTGCTAGGCAAAAATAATTGATTTTGGGACAATGTGTTTCTTTCCCTCTTATTCTTCCTTTCTAAAGTTTAACAACCGTGATAATCAATTGTCAGTCAATAGATTTCCACATATGTATTCCTTAATGAGGTCCCTAATAAGGTTCCCAATAATAGACTCTAGCTGCTAGCGGCATACAACAGGGCGATAGTCTAAGCACATCACCAAGATTACATAGGACAGGTAAAATGAGGCCCCACAACATAGCAGTAGAGAAATCCAATCCTGGTCTGCGCCACTCTATTCTAAATTAACGTCACCAAAAATACCTGGTCTTGATCGTTTGCAGTCATGGGTATATAGCATGTGCCAGATTGTCATAAAGCATTGCACAGCAGGACCTATTTTCTACTTATTGATGGGGGTCAGAAACTCTATCTTTTCTCCTTAGGGAGAGTACCTAGACAGTGAGTGAGGAGACTCAAATGGCCATTCGTGCTCCTGTGGGTAATATTCAAATAAGGGAAATGGAATAATACCTCCACAGTGCCACCTATTGGAAGGCAGCATTCTTTCAAGCCAAAGTTAGACTCTTTATACAAGCCTTGTAACAATAAGTGGGAATTAAAAGCAAAGCCAGACTCCATGTACATACAGCTGTTTCAGGGTGTTTGCCCTTCATCTGTGTACAGTAGGAGTCTGGCTTTGTTAGTTAGAGGCCTGGGATAGGGGTCAGAAACGCTATCTTTTCTCCTTAGGTAGAGCACCTAGGCAGTGAGTGAGGAGGCTCAAAAGGCTACTTATTAATATATTAGGGCAAAATATTCCAAAATGTTTTTGCTTTTAAGACAAGATCATAATGAACTTTGCTACCACTAGATGGCTGCATGGAGTATTGTGCTATATATACCCAAGAAAAAACTCTTTGTGCTCTATGTTGCTCATGGTCATGTTCTCTTTTATAGCACTCCAGGTGGTTAGGCATGGTATTACATGTGAAGCCTATGAATACTTGGGAACTGGGAAAATAAAAGTTTTAACTGAAGTGTTTATACTCTCCTGAGCCCTATTAGTCCTGCTATTCCAGCACCCTATATTAATCAGCTGATTGTTTGACAGAAGCCGAAACGAACACCGTTTTTCTATACAAACCCGTTTTTTCCTTTGTCTGGCACCAAGTATATCATATATCCTTTTAAAAGACACCAAGTGTAAAACATACCATCAAATGACTGCAAGCTTAGCTCCCTTATGAGGGACAAAAAAAAATGTAAAAATTAATTTTAAAAAGTTGTATTAATTATTACAAAAAATAAAGGATATTAAAGGTTAAAACCTCCTCCCCTTTTCCCATATTTATCATAACAAAATTTAAAAAAAATCACAAAAGCATATTTGGTATTGTTCTGTCCGTAAAAGTCCAATCTATCAAAGTAATGTATTGTTTATCCTTCACAGTGAACGTTGTCAGAAAAAAATACACAATGACAGAATTGTACTTTTTTGGTCGCCTCATCTCCAAGAAAAAAATGTAATAAAAAGCAATCAAAAAGTTGTATGCATGCCAGCATCCCTTATGATTGCGAGACATTGGAGAATCGCCGCCTCTGCCTCTGTGGAATCTGTAATAGCCATGATATTGAATCATTGCATACCATGGTTTTTCCCTAGACAAGGTAGGATTTCTGTCTTCCACCTTGGGTGGGATTCTTGGCTCCATCTTGGAGAGACTTGGTTTGATTCAGGGACTTCTTGGAACCAAAAAACTGAGTTTAGGCTTGGACATGGTATGTTCCAGATTGCAATATTATTAGAGATAAGCGAGTATACTCGGTTAAGGCAATTGCTCGAGCAAGCATTGCCTTTATCGAGTACCTGCCCGCTCGGGATGAAAAGTTCGGGTGCCGGTGCGGGGGAGCGGTGAGCAGCGGCTGTCAGCAAGAGGGAGCGGGGGGGAGAGAGGGAGATCTCCTCTCCGTTCCGCTCCGCTCTCCCCCTCGGCTCCCTGCCCCCCGCCGGCACCCGAACCTTTCATCTCGAGCGGGCAGGTACTCGCTAAGGGCAATGCTCGCTCCAGCAATTGCCTTTAGCGAGTATACTCGCTCATCTCTAAATATTATCCCTTTTGACGTGACTCTAGATACACTTCATTCTGATCACTATCATAGCACTCAAACACCTATTTTTTCTTTCATGTTATTTTCTTTCTTTTCCCCATATTCTATTGTTACATTATTACGCGATGTACAGAACTATAGTATTACTATGTAAGTAATATGACCTTTACCAACGAGTTTTGTACAAAATCCGTTTATTATTCTGCTTTATGCAAAGCTTGAAGAAAAATCTCAATAGGGAAAAAAAAAGTTGTACTCCAAAACGGTACCAAATGAAACTACAGGACGTCCCGCAAAAAAATGTATGATGACAGAGATAAAAAAAATGTTATGGCTGTCAGAAGATGGCGGCGGAATAAAATATATATTTTTTCCATATATTTTATTTTTTAATTGGTATTGTCATAATTGCTCTGACCTACAAAATAAAGTTATCATGTAATTTGTTCGCAGTGTGTACGTATAAAAAAATAAATCTTCCTACCCCAAAAATGGTGGAATTTAGGGCTTTTTTTTTCTGTTTTACTCTTAAAAATTTTAAAAAGTTTTTCCAAAAATTATATGGTACATTAAATAGTGCCATTGAAAACTCATTCCACAAAACACAAGACAGCTGAAAAGGGGTTAAAAACAGCCAAATCGCATACAGGCTGTAAATTACAACTGTCATGTTGCAGCTGGGTTAGATCACAAGTTGCAATGTGACACTATTGACAATCACTGGATGCAACATCATAAAGTATCACTGCGATCTTCACATTTAGGCCTTATTCACACAACCGTATTCAGCCACGTAAAAAAAAATTGCCCAAAAATCGCGACCATCCGAAGCATTGGAGAGTATATTGCTGTACTCACGAAGCAATATACCCCACTCACGAAGCAATGTACCCTACTCTATGCACTCCACTCTCAAAGCAATGTACCCCACTCACAAAGCAATGTACCCTACTCTATGTACTCCACTCTCAAAGCAAGGTACCCCACTCTATGTACTCCACTCTCGAAGTAATGTACCGCACTCTATGTACCCTACTCTCGAAGTAATGTACCGCACTCTGACATCCATAAGCCATATCAAAAGGGGTTGAGTTAGTAGTCCAGGCAAAACGCATACATAATTTATACAATTTCTTGAGTCATTCTTCGTATGAAGTCTACTAGATGCCAAGTACCCCTCCCCAGTCTGAACATAAAACACTTGTATAATTGCAGTATGTGCCATTCACGGCTGGCACCTACCTCTGTAGCGAGTAATGATGATGTCCTTTCACCTCTAAATATATTACATTATTGTAAAGTAAGTAGATGGAATCCATTAGTTGTAATACACTGTCAAGGAGCTGCGGGCTCCATGTACTCCACGCTATTGACAGCTGTCTGAGGGCAGGATTAAAGAGATACACTATATATTTAGCAGTATGAAGAAAGTAGTGCTTTTAATATGTGCTAGAATTAGAATTGTATGGCACTTGGGGATTGAATGTACTTATCTACCGACCTATAAATTATACCTCCTTCACATTCCAGAAAGCATTGGGATGAACAATATTAAGGGTGGCTTTACACCTGCACCCGGGTTTCCCCTTTCCTGCTCCGTTTGCAGGACGGAACCGAACAGCGGCAGACATACCCCACTGACTATAATGGGTCGGTACGGCTCCACTCAGCTGCCTAGCTTTTGGACAGAAGGATAAAGTGCTGCGTGCAGCGCTTTTACTCCCAGTATTGTGAGCCGCATCTGCGACGGAAGCTCCGACCGGTGGTTCCAACGCAGATGTGAAACCGGCCTAATTCCGGAAACATGTAAATTGTACGGAGGTTGCATATGGCCATGAAAGTATACTGCGCCTGACCACGTACTCATACAGGCGGTCATGCGCAGTTCACCTTTTTTTGTTTTTATTTGCATATTGACTGCAGGTAAATCTGCGGCCATAGAGAACAATAGGCTCTAAGTCGT